>MU188956.1:34041-56089 GCA_016904865.1 Pissodes strobi | reverse complement strand
TAACTGTAAACCTGCCAGGGACCTACTAAGCTACTCCAATGAGTATGCAGCAAAGGCATACCTGGGTATGTTAGGGAAAAACTTACGACTCATGGCGGGGATTCTGACTGGACACTGCTAGTTGAAAAAACATCTCTAGAACAGAAGGACAACATGGTACAGCATTTGCTCTGCGATTTCGAAGCTGTTTCGGAACTAAGGGAATCGATATTGGGAGATCGATGGCCAATCATGGCCTTTCTCAGAACAGCTTCCTCGGGCAACTTCGCCGCCTTTTTTAGAACACTAGACTGGGCGATGACCTAGATGGATTGGTTGACATAGGGAGGACGCAGAGAAAGTTTAATGAAGTCTAAGTGCCGTGTCCTTTCAAGGCCACCCTCTTGCCATTTCCAGAGGCCAGATCTATCAAACAAATAATAATCAATTAATTGGACCAACAGGATTACCTCAAGTCTTTCCTTTTAGCCCGATCCGGTTTAATCTTTAAGCTAATAATAATGGTTATTGTTTTAAACTTGCCTGGACATTCAGGGGAGAGGCCAATGTGGGGAGAGTTCTTAATGTTGTCTGTTGAGTTTGATAGATTTGACTACTATAATTAAAAAAGGTAAAGTGAATCAATGGAAAATGAGATGGAAGGAGTCTATATTACATAAAGCGACTTGGTATGGGCTGATACAGGATTTATTTTTAACGATTCCTAGGTTTGCAAAGTTTCCATTTATACATAGATGTCAGTCACATAACTAACATAATCAGAATAAGAACAGGGCATTGCTGTACACCTCAACATCTAAATAGGCTAAGAGTTTTTCTGATCCATATGGTGAATGTGGGAAAAATTGTGATATAAATCATACCATTTTTGAATGTACGGCTAAACAAGGTAATTTATATGCCGAACTGATTTCTAATGGGGTCACTGCTCCTTTGCCTTTGTCTACTGTATTAAGAAATATAAATTATCAATCAGATATTTCAATAATGAATTTTCTGAAGAGGAACAATTTGATTATATAATCTTAGCCAAGTGAATTACCCTAAATAGCTAATGTATTACATTGTATAAAAGCTATATTTAACATAATCGTACATTGTAAAAAGCTGTAAATTGTTGTTTTAGAATCCTGTTTTGGGAAAAATTCTTTGTTGTGTTGACTTGAATCCTGTGTGGTGTATATGAATAATACGATAGCTGAAAAAATTAATTTAGAGAAAATTTGGACAAAGATAACAATACGCTATGGGAATATGCCCAGACGACCTTACTTGGTCAAGTTCCACAATGTATTATAAGTAGCCTAATGGCCGAATGCTAGGTGGTGGAGGCCACTGTGAAATAATCAATCAATAACCTCTCATACTTTACATGAAGCCTTTAAGTGGATTGGCACTTCCGTTTCGTTCTTGGTCGGAACAGTATCGCGTAGTGTAGCAGCCCTTTGGCCATCATTGGCACATGCCATTGGGATACACGTGGCTATCGTTCTGCGACCGTTGTTTCCCCCCAAAGAAAAATCGGACGTCCTAGCCAGGAAAAACCTCATTCACGCCGGTACTCAGGCCGGGGGAACCGCATATTCCCGTGGGGTAATTTTTGCCTGTTCCGTTCATGTTCCGACGCTTTTTGGAATAGTTTATAGTTTTGTGCAAAAGTCAGGAATCACCAGGGGCACAGGCCCGACGCACTGGGAGTTCCTACCAAATAGACCCCTCAAACTGGAAAAACGTGTAACACAAGCAGAAGGGTCGCTCTGCCTCTGTCTAAGTAGCGAAATAGGCGTGTGCTGGCGAATTGCCTTGTAGCAAAGCCGACCGCTCGCCCCGAAAGGGGGGATAGAACGAAAGAAGTGCATTGGCGACGTGAGCGCGAGCATTGTAGGGAAAACCTATGCACATTTTTTGGACGTGTCATCTGATGACCTCATGAAACTTTTCCAAGCATTGATTGTCTAGTCAACATCGCAAGCGGAAAGTTGTTTTGAACTTCGTTGCTTGTGGTGAACTTGGAGTCATTGCATATAAGATTTGTTGTACTGCGAGATATAGACCACAAAAATTAATGCAATATTATAAATAAGGTAGTGATTAATAAGAAACTCAGTTTTCATAATATCAATTATATTTTATCTTATCTTTTGATAAAAAGGAGATATAAAGTTGCTTTATACGTTGCACAATATTTCCAAACTTATACTACACATTTTCTTACAGTATGGATAGGTAACTCTTCCATAAACATATTGCATTTTCCCATGCATCTGCGATGGCTCAACAGCTTTAGACGTATCCTTTATCAAACACTAATAACATTACTGTATATTCAACGAGGCATTCAAGCAAAATTTAAACTAAAGAAATCAACTGTTTGAAGTTGATGGATTTTGGCATACTGTCGGATACCTCAGAGCTAACTTTGCGCTTTACTTTAGAGCTTCAGCTGTCGGGTTAGGTTCTTACTTACAAATTCTCAGTCAACTATGTGAGCTCAAAATATTTCATTTAATTTAAAAATTTAATTAATCACAGCGACCACTAACATCTAAATATATTTTATTAAAGAAAATAATATGGCATCCAAAACGTAGCGCCACTGGTCACCAGGATATAAACGAAATGACGTATTGCCGCAATTTACACACTTGTACGCGTCATGGTCCCTAAATACAATGTTGATGTCTCTAAAATGAATGTACCAGATAATTAGACAGCAATTAGCTGCCAGTCGTCGCCGTCGCGTCGGTACATATTATATTCTTGGGGATTTAATGAGACATTATGCTGTTTTTTGCTCAGATTTACTATTTCCAAACAATAAGACTATAAATTAACAAATGTTAACCAGTTCTATCTAAATGTATTCAACTATAAGCATGGTCACGCTTGTCTTTCCTTTCGAACAACAAATCTCAGACCTTTACGATTCTGCTAAGTACCTTCAAAACAATATGCCCACACTAGGATATCATTTGAAATGGCGCATGTCCAATGGAACTCCTTGATTTATGGGTTTCAGTTCCATCGTTGTTTAATATTACTACAGGCCCGAGTACCTGAAGTATGTGAACTCTTTCACTACTTGAAAACCGACCAAATCGGTAGCGCCTTTTGTATTGTTTCCCTGATTTATTTATCGGTACCATTCGTCGGAACTATGTTAAAACACTGTAGATGCACAGAATTATAGATATTGAAGTGATGTATAATCCTCATGTATTTCCCCCAAATTGTAATGTCTGAGCGGCCATTATAGGTAACCACATTATCGGCACAATATTTATAGAAAAACCCACATTCGGATATAATATTTCAATAAGACGGAGCTGTTCAAAAACCATTTGAATATGTTTTCAATTTTAGCGATTTAATTCGTATTATATTAATATTCCACGCCACTGCGCATAGCATTCCAAACAATGCCCTTTAAAAACTGGCGGCGACACTCTGTGCACCATCTCTTGTTACAACGTTTATTCATCATCAGTTTAACTAGAAGCACAATTGCTTCGATCTATACAATCCACTTATTTAAAAACATAAGCTAGGGTCAGCTACAAGCAGAAACGCATCCGACCAATCACAGTGGTTCCTACAGCGACTACCGGAAACAGTCAATTTAGCGTCCCTAAAATTCCGATCTATCATAATCGAATTTTCGACCAGGTTTGTGTTAAAATTCATAATTTTTATTTAGACAACGGGTGATGTTAAGTTTTTTTTATACCTTCTCTATATTTACAATCTTTGCCCTCTACGGAAGGGATATTTCAGCCAAGGGGGAAAGGACGCCTACTCACCTTCTTGAAAAGACTTGTTCCCCGACTTTCTCCCAAGTAAGTCGCCATAGTCGCGTTCCCTGTGGCACTCGGCCATGTAAGTAAACTCACTATTTCACAGTCATTCTTTCAAAAGCCATAAAGTAAACGGCGTTTTTGACACTCGGGCTTTATTATAATATAAGGTTTCCCATAAGTGCTATTTCCATTTCTCGGAGTGTAGCCTACCTATCCAGCATAGCGTGTTCAATAATCGATTTTGTTGCGTGTATTGAACCAGCGTGTCTACAAAAGCATCCCTGTTATGCTCTCTTCTTAAATTGAAGTTTTCTCTTACACACTCATACAGTGTGATGTTACCAAGAGAAAATTATTTATGCATATTACTGCATATTTTCAATTCACTCGAACTTGAGTCATTCTTAATTGAAAGAAGTTGAAGTAAATTATATATAGAAAGTAAGGAGATATTTAGCAAGTGTTTTTAAGTGACTGCCTGTGTTTGACGATAAACTGCTCAACGGTTGAACGTTGCTCGTCAATTGGTGAATATATTGTACATAGTAGCTTATTGTGGTTATTAAGGTAATATTTGTCCTTTTATTATTACTTGTATATTGCTGTATTTCATCTCAGCTTTATATCAGTCAATCAAGCTCACACTGTGTGGTTCCGTAGGAACTTTAACAAACATTTAACTGTGTTTAGCTGCAAGGTTGTCTTTATAACCGTATACTTTCTTAGGATTATAATTGTTTATGCAGTTTTTTAGTCTTTATAAGTATTGTTATTCTAATATGGTGTGAAGTCGATACCTAGCACTGACAGAGATTGTCTATATTCTAGCACCGTGCACCGTCAGAACTAAATACTTTAAATGTTTGTATTTGTTTATTTACGACCTCTAAGTTGTTTTTAAGTATCATAACATATTAAAATATTCATATAATGCTAAAGGTTTTTGTTTTATTTTCAAATTCACTTTAGAACTAGCACCTATGGTAATTTATGCTGCTCTTGTGCAGTCCCTGTTTGTTTAGAAAATCGACCTACATCAGGTGCCCCACCACGGTATTTTCGTAACGTCAGCAATTATGTAGATTAAATTTATCGAGGTAGGTGGATTTGACGTTCAATTCCAACAGAGTAGCCAGCTCACTCAACAGACCTAACATGCCTTGATTTTTTCTGTGCGGATCCGTAAATCGAAAATTTACAAGACGGTTTGCGGATCGTTAACTGAACTTCGTCAATGTGTGAGCAGGAATAGCAAACACATGCATTTTTTGATAAAATTAGAAGAGATTACAAACAGGCTGTTTATTTGCAAGGAAGGACGAGGCAGACATTTCGAGCAGCGTACCACATGACAAATTAATAGAAATATTATAGCAATTGGGCTAGACCAGACGGATTTAAGAATATTCAAGTTGGACCCAATCCGCCAACATTGGAATCCTATTGATAATGAAATAACACATACGATTCACGCGGCATGAATCAAGGTTAACTGTTGCATCCCCTCCTATTCAACATATATTGGGAAAAAGTATTTAGTGCAGCTCTGATTATCTGTTATAGTTCCCATAACAGATAATTCAAATTAATGGTGTTCGCTTAAAAACCATAAGATTCGCTGATGATACAATGCTCTTTGCTGAAGCCTAGAAGACAACTTCTAATATCACGCAGTAAAAAAGTAATCCACTGTTTCGGACCGTGAATAGAAAGATAATTGTTCATCAATTAAACAACACTACATCTATTTGGGCAGGTGATAAAAAAATGATCAATGGGACCAACTTTGTTAAAATTAAGCAGATATCTTTAACTCGTCAACTTATTCTATTTTCGAGTCAAAAACCCTGTAATATAGTAAAGAAAGCACCAGTATCCATGTCTGGTATTTTCTTCTTCAACTCCAATAGCCGAAAAATCTTCTACAGATCTTCCTGCCTAGAGAATGTTGATCTTCATATCGGTTTGTAAAGATCTATGTGATTTCCAATGTGATCCTGAAGCTGACAAGAGACACTTAAAAATTAACTAAACCATTCAACAAAAATCTCCCTGCTCCATGATTTTGCTGGCATTAAGGATTTGTTTCAGTGTACCCCGTCTAGGTACTGTTTGGTTCCTTAGCTTTCTGTTAAACAATTAACTTTCATAGGCATTCTCAATAACATTTTGTCAATAAAACTGAATCTGTTAATATCTTAAAAAAACATTGCTTCTCGTGCGTAGTTGATGATAAATTAAATCATGTATTCAGTGACTATAAAACTTTTTATGACACAAGACAAAACACATGCACTCGTAATAAAACACAACTCTATTAAAATAAACAATAATTTATGTCCCAGCAACAAAAAAAAAACTTTGGCTCATCTCTTGTATACAACGCGGTCGCTATCGTTAAATATTCCCTGCTGACATTAAGTAAGCTTGCATCAAATTATTGCAAAAGCATTGTGGTCTAATTTACAGAGCAACGCTATATAGTACGTTGCAGTTATTTAATTCAGTAATGTTATGGCTTCGTTCGTGTAAAACGGGGACTTCGATTTAATAGATCCCTGTAAAACATGAGAAGTTTCTCTATTAGATATTAGTAAATACTCCATAAAATATTTAAATTTCTAGTTCTAGCGATAAAATGCAATAGTGCTAACTTTTTAACAGTTCTTATTTCAAAAGTTTAAAAATGTGAAGCTTTCAAAGAATAACAAACAAAGTATTTTCTTATTTGACAAAACCAGAATGGCAAAACTGACTAGAAGCTGGCACCTATTAGGTGCTGAATATTCTCCACCAGGTTCTCCCATTACAAAGAATGGCAACACTTGCTGAAAAAGTTCTGAAGATTATTATGATTGAGATAAGGATTCGGATTAGATGAGGAGGAGAAAATCCTACATCTTTGCCAATTTACATTGGAATCGGAAAGCAACCATAAAGCATGAAAACAGCGAGTCGGGAGCCTGGGAGATCAAGCGTGGTGTCCGGCATAGGTGCATATTGTTGCCCTTGTTGTTCAACATCTACTCAGAGAAAATTTTTAGTAAAGCAATCACATATGACGTTAGGGGGTGATTGTTGAGGTAATAAACAACAGTACGGGCTAGAACTAAATATATGGTTATAAGTAAATACCATGGTTAACACGGTGTGCTATACTGTAAAAACGAAGCTATCGGGAGAGTGGACAGTTTTACTTATCTTTACTTAACATCAACGAATCGTGAGACTACTCCAGAGAAATAAAGTATAGAATAGAAAGGCAATGTTTACACAAATGAAACACTTTCTCAGCTGCCGAGATCTCAGCATGACCCTCACGAGAATGATAAAATGCTATATTTTTTCAATATTACTCTATGATGTCGATGGCTTGGACGTTGTCTGTAGCAACAGAAAAAAATATCCACACTTTTAAAATGTGGATATATTGAAGAATACTAAGGAGTTCCTAGATTGACCGGTTCACCAACGAAGAGGTCCTCAAAAGGACGAATTGCCAACTAGTTATTATACTCACCATAAAACAAAGTAAACTGGAATACCTAGGTCGTACCATAAGAAAGCCTATCAAACACCACCTACTGCAACTGTTTCTGCAAAGTAAAGTGGAAAAAAGAAGAGGATCAGGTAGAGGGAGAATCTTCTTTTGGTTTGGCGTGACGTCCATTGAATTTTTCCGCGCTGCAGCCAATAAAGCGCACATAGCCATGATGATAGCCAACATCCGGAACGGATAAGGCCGTAGAAGAAGAGGAAGAAGAGAATGAGACGCCAGATTCACATAACATTATAATAAAATATTGATAGTGATATAGTTCCTTTAACTGAAACTTGGCTGAATGGAACTGTATCTAATTCAAAGTTTTGTTTCACCGAAGATAAAAGTCTATCCTTGACAGGTACACCTTAAAAGGTGTATACTGTTACTGAGGTAGGCATGTTTGATTATCACTTAGAAGCCTTATGTGTTTTTTTTTGCAATTACATGTGATTGCAGTATATTTTCTTCTTCATTCAAGTGTGAAGTTTATTCTAGATTTTATCGTGGTACTGAGTCTGAAATATCTGGTAAAACGTACATGATCTTAGGGATTTTAACATTCCCAGTTACATGAATGGCATGCCATTAAATGATGTCTTAATTAATTTTAAAAGATATTTAGCATTTAATGACATACAACAGTTAAATAATATAAAACATTGTAATGGTGTTATTCTGGTTTTTGTAATTTCCCTCTCCGATGATTTAAGTGTTGACGTTGACGATGACCCGTTGTTGCCAATAGATCAGCATCATTTTGGGTTACCTGTCACTATTTTAAATAATTTTTACTGTTGACCAATGAAGAAAATGTAATTTCAGAGCCCTTACATGGTGTTGGAGGTGCTGATATAGCAGTCGGTAAGTTCTACGATATTATTTTTGACATCATTGCTCAGTGTATTGTGGAAGCTAAGCAGATCGGTAGAAAGCATTCAGTTTGGTTTAATGGGCATATAATCAAATTTATTGAACTTGAAAGCATTCATTAAAATTTAGAAAATATATTTAGTGGCATAAGACAATTATACTTGCTGTTGTTGAGTGAAATCAAACCCATATTTGCTGTTGTTGAGTGAAATCAAACCCAAAAAACGTGTGGTCATTTTTAAAATGCCAAAAAAGTCAGGACATTATGGTGGAGATATTCTTTGAGGATGAAGTGGTGCACAGATGATTATTACTGATGGTTTTGCTACTTTTTCAGGCCTGCCTTTGTGAATGAGGATGAGCGTGCTTGTGACGTTGAGCAGAAATCTTATTTCTGTAATAGGGTAATAAGTCCTGAAGAAGTTCACAATGTCATTAGAAAGATTATAGGTAATAAGCCCATTGGCCCTGGCGGGGTACCAGTATATATTCTTAAGGATTGCAGTGAATCTTTGATCAAACCTTGGGTACTTAGTTCTAATTTATGCCTCAAAACTTTAGTGTGTCCAATCAAATGTAAATCCAGTAAGGTGGTACCTATTTATAAGTGGTCTTAAGAACCAGATCAAATTATCATCCAATTAGCATTCTTTAGGCTGTATCTAAAATTTTTGAGGTGGTTTTATTTAACATAATATATCATGATGTGTCATCTAATATAACAGTTCTTCAGCATGGATTTTTGCCCAAAAATTCAGCTTTTACTAATTTAGCAACATTTTTCAGATATATTCATGAATCTCTATAAGGGTCAAGTTGATACCGACTTGGAGAAAGCATTTGACATAGTGAGGCACTGTGTTGTAATAAAGGCTTTATCGAACATGAATGTGACTCCTAATGTAGATCACTTGGTCAATTCGTATTTGATTAATAGGAGCAATATGTTCAGATTAAAGGACCATCTTATGCAAAAGTATATCTGGGGTGCCTCAAGAGTCTAACTTGAGTCATTTACTCTTCCTGATAGCTGTAAATAATATTGTTGATGTCGTTGGACATTCAAGGGCATTGCCGATGATTTTAAACTGTTTTTAGAAATTAGGACTTAGGAAGACTGCAAACTAACTGACTGACTGACTGATTTTGATAATGTATGCAAATTGGAGTACCAGAAATAGCTAAGTTAAATATAAGTAAGTGTCAGAATTGTCAAATGTTTAATGTATATGCTTCTGACATTGAGATAGACTTAATTAATAATAGGCAATTCAAGAAATTGATCGATATCAAGCTCTAGGCAATTGAATAATGTTTAGATGCCATTAGTTTTTGCTGCAATAGATAACAAGAATAAGCAGTGTAACTGGGGCAGACTGTCGATACTGTAATGAATAAATAAAAAAGAAGATAAAGAAAATATATCACAAGGCCACTGAAAAAATAATCGAAGTTCGGACAGTCAATGTTAGGCCATCTTAAGTTAAAGGTACTGTTAGTCTACATCATCTCATTAAGCACTATTCACTGTTTCTATCTTTATTGGGTACACATTAAAAAAAATTGCCTACTATGAAAAAACGTCTTTGAAAAGGTACCTCATGGCACGCCTCATGATTTCAATATTTTATTATATGCCTACATATTTATTTGCACAGAAGGTTGTTTTTCCTTGAAAGACAAAGTCACCACTATTTAGAAAAACAAATTTTGGAGCCAAATTTTTGAAAATCAAAATTTCAAAAACAGTAAGTAATTTGAACACATTTTTCAATTTTTATTTTTGAAAAATTATTCTGGATATTTTCAACAGGTTAAAGAACCTATCGTATTTAATACTATTCCATCAATAAAGTAGGACTTACAAAGCCTAGAGCAGAAAGTTTTAAATGTTGTACAAAAGAACCAATGAGAATATTAATAAATATTTTAATAACTTCCTGATTACACACACTTTAAGAAAATAATCCTTTAGAAAATTGTTACAAATCTGCACAAAAAAACTGTATGCACCAATGCTAATGCACTTAACCCCAGCAGATTAAAAGCATGTTCTAATTAAGGTGTTAATTTATAAATCTCTAATTAGAGTTCCAATAACATACTGAAAATTATTTTTTATTTTGTTGTTCGAAGAATAAATCGAACATTATTATTAATGAAGCCCAACTGCATGTTCTAATTTCTGGTGTATGGATGCTTTCTGTAGTGGAAGCATACTATATATAAAAAGTAAAATAATAATAATAAACAGAGGATAATCTAGGCATTAGTCGACAGCGGCGCAGCGATCGGCCGTCGCAGCCAAGAAATTCCACGGATCCAGAGTTGTGACATTTGTATATTTTCCTAATTAATAGTATGTAACATGGAGTTTGATAGAACCGCCTTGGCTTCACACCCACATAAACACGAACCGTTCAAAATATTAAAAATAACTAAGATCTTGGGCCAATAGAATTTATTCATGTATCAAAAGAACATGATTAGAATTTCAATTAGTGCCAAAAATCGTTTAGCATATTAAATTTATTAATGGCGGTAGTATAAATAGATTCTTCGTTGAACACAATGTTAAAAAAACAATAGTCAATCTGAAATGCTGGCATGTCTTATTTTTCTGCATATTTCACGTTGACTTTACTGACCTTCCAATAATCGTCATTTTTATACTATTCACTAAAGAAAATGTTTTATCATCTGCATTCATTCAGAACATGCCGGATCATTCCTCATAGTTAGGTTCCTTCCACTCAGTGCATTATACAATCAGTGACCAATAAGAATTCAAGAATAGTGAATTTAAATTTGTTTGCATGTTAGTTGGCAGTGATTATTTGGCAAATTTTGCCTTGCATCTTATTATAAAATTAATGGCATTTTCAACGCTTCAAGGTTTTCTTTACTTGTTTAAAGGCTGGTATATCCGTGTCCTGTCAACTTTACCAAGACGATAACTGTCATAGAAACAAGTGCTCCAATGGTATCGGTGGTAATTATGTTTTTGGTCAAGTTATCCAGAGATGGATATGATTGACCTGAAGATAAAGTGGTACTAATTTGTTCCGCAGGGCATTAATAGGAAGTAACTAACAAATACGTGTCAGTTTAGAATATAGTGAGTGAATTGAGCGCTTTATTGAGTGAAATGGTAGATCAAATATATTACATAATGGATATTGTATGCCTTAAGTTATGATTTGATGACAGATATTACCATAATATAACCAGCCAAGATAATATTTAACAATAAAAGGGTATAACCTAAATTTGACTATTAAGCTCCATTTTCGGTCGAGTGAATATGTGTTTTGTAGCGGCTCCTTTGTCGCCATTTTGGGTGAGCACGTGGCTATCGTTCACTAAGGAAGAATCGGGAGCCCTAGCCGAAAGAAATACTCATTCACGCCGGTACTCAGTACGGGGGACAGGATGTCCCCATCGGACCATTCCTGTCTGTGTCTGCTAAGTTTCGGCTTATAGCTGCCATTTTATATTTGTGTGTGATAGTCGGGGCACCGAACATTAACAATATACTACAAGGTTCACTCTAAGCCCCGCCCCCAGTATTTCCCTCCTTGGCCCGTCGCGGAACCTGATGAAATGCTGGTTAATCGCTCAGGCCTCGTGCCACGTCTCACCCGGACCTTTTAGCCTCTTGTTAATGTTCAGTGGTCGGGGCCTTCAAGAGAGCGTATGCTCGACATCTTGAGAGATCCAAAATATAGTGCATCCGATCCAACAAGGTAGCAACGTATCTGAGATGGTCGCCCAAGTCTAGCTAAGCCCGAACGGAGGCCTTACTGTACGGATGCGCTATGCACGAAACACACTAGCAGTAACCTTGGATTGGATTGAATCGAGAAAACCGTGTTTCATGGGTTATGGTGGTCAGAAGATTATTTCTCTTCCGATTGTTCTCTTTTTAGCTCCCGATAGCCAATGAGAATAGGAGCAATAATAAGCAACATTGTTTTTTAGGATTGTTCAAGGCTGTTACCTGAAATAAACCCAGAAGAATTGTTCGAGTTTATTGATAACATCAAAATTAGCAACAGACAAGCTGTGGATTCAGATTGTGGTGGAAATAGTGATGCCAATTGCATCAACTTCTACTGGCACCTCAAGCGGTAAGTTGCACAAAATCGATACTCTCAACGCCAAAAAATAATTATGTCGTGCTTCCTCTCTTTCTTCAATTCTGATGATAGAATAGAAGATCCCTCATTTGACGATACTATATGAAAACGAAATAAATTTTTAGAATCCAATCACTGATTCCAGAGATGAAGGCAACTGGCAGTGCAATTATCAACGAGGTTTGAGAGTCGAAATGAAAAACTTCCCGTAGTTTTTCCTGTATCTGGGAAATTTAAAAGTATACAAAAATGTTCAAGAATTTTCAGTTCTGTAAGAAATTTGTTATAAAGCTTTAAGATCTGGACTACAGTCCAGACGAGTTAAATAAGTAGCATATTAAAAGGTACAACCAGAAATGTGACAAGAGAAGAACTTAGAGTTTTTTGAGATGCCTCATTATTTTGGAGTGTCACCAGCTACCAAATATCAGAATGTACTGGTCATCTTATCCAAATTTACGAGTTGTTCGAGGAATAAATCTGATGTTCCTGAAACGATTCTTGAAAACAAGTGCCTTAGAAAGGCGAAGAAAATTTCGACAAGCTTTTAAAAATTCGAACCTTGATAAATATTCTAAACGAAGGGTTTCAGAGTGCTTTTGATCCTAACAGAAATCTCACTATTGTTGATTTCAAACGCATATCGTCTTTAAAATAATATATGCCTTTGAAACCAACAAAATAGTATTTTTCCGTGTGGAAAATGATTTTTTCCGCACGAGACTGCCGTTGACAGAACGACGCGAAACGAAAGCAGTTGAGTGCGGAAAACGCATTTTCCACAAGCGTTAAGAACAATTCTTTTCTACAAGCGTGTGGAAATAACCTGAGTTCAATAATTTATACTTTATATTAATTGTTTATATGGTAATTTGTGATAAAAGTACAATTAGTTGCACAGACCAAGTTGATAGTAGCTGCTAACTGGTTGTTTCTGTTCGGCATCAGCGGAGCATAGTGCTAAAATCAGTGTTAAAAATAAAATTTTCCACACGCTTGTAGAAAAAGAAGTTTTAAGATTTAGTGGCATGCTTGAAATAACAGGGAAGGAAAGTCATCAACTGAAGAGGTCGGTTCCTTATCTGAGCGAATTGACTTAGAGCTTTCTAAATCATATGCTGGTCGTGGATATTGCATCTATTCTGTATTAATTAGAGATCTTTTTGGTGCCTGTTTCTTTATGTTCGGCACACACACAAAAGGTAAATCTCATACCACTCAACGAGCGGTGCGTGCGCGGAGAAGATGGTGGACGTTGGATTTGTTATAGTTTTTGGGAAAGACGTTACTCCGAAGTCCATTCCACAGCGAGGCAGTCATCCAGCCAAAGGAGTCCCCTAACAGCGACGACCTAGGTGTTTGCAACTGAATCATATGTTGATGAGCAGTTTGTGTCTGACTGGTGTTTCTGTTTGGCACAATTCTGCGCGGAATCATAAGTGCTAGCTCGTTCGAACACCCTCCGTAGTAGTATCGATAGGGAGATAGGTCTGCCACTTTCCTTCGAGGTTCAAGGCTATCAAGGTTTTTAGGTAATTCTGGATCATCTATACAAGACGGATTGCTCTCCTCTGTATGGAGTCCAATATCTTGAGCAAGTGTTTGGGTGCCGAGCTTCACACATGGGAACAGGGATGGTCTTATCTGAACCTTACAGAACAGTAAGAGCTGATGAGGTGTATATAACTTTTTTGGTCTATAGAATGCTCCTAGCTTTCGTGCTGCTGCCTTGGCGATTTTGGTGGATCCCTCAGCATGAATCGCAAACATTCCCCAAAAAAATTGTTTGTCAATGCTAATAAGGTAAAACAAGGTGAATTTAGATATGCAATATTCAAGATATATTTCACTGACCCTCTGGAAAGATCAAGGACAGAACCCGGGTTCATAATTAGTTCTCTCCATAACCCGAACGCAGAAACAAGTGCGAAACGTACTAATCGCGAGAGCGTCTAAGAATAAGTACCTTGCCTCAAATCTGTCTTTAATTACAATGCTTATATGAAAGAAGTAGAACACTTGGACAACTGATGCAGTGCTATTTTATTACGCAAAAGTCCAGAAGATAGCGACCCAAACTGTTTTATCCTTTGTAGATTGCTCTGTGGTAAATTAATTTGCATTATTCCACCTACAAAGAAGTAATAACGGACAGACAACGATTCCACAGATTCAGTTTCGTGGCCAACCAGTGAATATCAGACTTCTGCAGCTAACCAGATAGAGGTAGATATGCGTCAGTAGTCAAAATCAATAAAATGAAAAAATCTAGTGGCAAAGAGGTTACAGCGGAAAATTCATTTTCGGATCTTGGAAATCATTTGCCTCAAAAAGGAAGCGGAAGGAGATGTGCGTACCCTAGTGCATGGAAGGATCAGTAGAAAACAACTATTATTTGTAGTAAATGTAATGTAGGTCTATGTGTCTCCAGCTTTGAGCCATCTCATAAATAAAAATAAAAAAAATCAAAGAAGTACCTAGTAGGTATCACAGATTCAACTAATATTTGATTGGAGTGTAGGTAAGTATAGTTAGCAACAACAGGACTTCAAATATTGTGATTAAAAACCAGATTTTGCACAATCCATAGGATCCTATAAAAACAATATCTTCATCGTATCTGGGTTTTGATTTTAGTTAGTTTCGTAAAAAAAGTCCTTCCAGGGTCTAAGTTTCTTTAGACAATTAACTGTTTAAAATAGTTAGCTCTTTTCAGCCTTCAGTTTTAGCTTTATACAAACGTCCTTCTTCAATTTTTATCTTTCAGTTCAGTCCGTGTATTTTTTATATTAATTTTTCAAATTAAACTGCCGCCTAACCACTTGTTATGAAAAGTGTTTTTCAATTTTTACTTAAACCACCGGGAAATAATAATGCGAGTCATACGAAATATTATTGTCTCTAAAGAACAGAAACTAACTAAGTAACCCCCCCTATTAACTTTAGTTAAAATACATTTGGCTCGAAAAAGAAAACACAAAGTTTTAAAATGATGCCGGAGTGTCGTCTTGAAACATTTTTTTTTTAATAAATACGATGAGCTCGACTTCATTTTGAACTCCTGGTTTAATCATTTGATGGCTTTTCGAAATATATATATATTTTACAGATTTTTCTTTCAAGATCACCTCAATTTTTGTCCAGATTTTTTGCCTTTACACACAAGAATCTGTTCTGAAAACTCTACAAAGGCAATGTAAACATTTTCCGGTAAGGAAGAGCTGAACTTTTCCTATATATCGTATATAGGGAGTATTTTAGTTTTATGCACCTAAAGCCCTAGCTACAACTAAAATTATGAGGGCACAGATACCTGCATACACAAAACGAACGCCCTAGGTACCTCGTTAAATCACATTATATTAATCCATACGGCAAAATATTGCTCTTTTACTTGACAACGTTCCTGAGTTCCAAAGTTGGTCTTGTTTTCAGAGAGCTGAAGTTAGTTTAAGTTCGTTGCATCATCTAGTGGTTTTCCTTATACAGCTGCGGTTTTACTTGAACTAAACTATAACGCTGCAACAACTTCTTTTCGAACTATTTAATTAAATTATCTCGAGATTTTCAATTTTTGTCAGTCAAAGTTGGAAGGAAACATGAGCTAACTGAATATAAAGACGTTGCCCGCAGTCGTCCGCTAGTTATGTTATGGAAAATGATGGAGTTGTGTTTCAGAAAGATTTTATAAAATGTATATCGTCTATTTATGTTCATCTTCATATTAAAGTTAGGAAAGCCTTTTCATGAGCAGCAGCATAGCAAAATCAACCTTCAAAAGTTTCCTGGATGTACAGGCAGGAAATAAAATACGGTTAAATATAGACCCAAGTAATTGTTTCTACTGAAACCTCCTTTTACTAGAAAAATATGTAAGGCTTTTATCACTTTGTTATAAAGAAAATAAGGAATGAAGTGGCTGGAATGTAAACTTATTGAGAAATAATGAAGTTTATAATTATATAGTATATACTCAATAACTATTCAATGATGCCTTTCTGTAGATAAGAGAAGTATACTTTACCCAATAAATAATATTTTATTCTAAAAAACCTAACGTGCCACAATTAATGTTCCGGCTATATCGCAGTAAATCCTTATATACAGTATTGTCAGTCTGCTTTTACTGGTCGTTTTGTGTTCGATACTCTCGCTAACTTATTTCTCGCGACCTTACTCCCGGTGTTTGAACCTACTCGATAGATACATCCGTTTAGTGCGCCACTTGATAGATGTGGTATATATTCTTTTTCGAGAGGAATCTCAGGTCTGGACGCTCCACGCGTTCTTAGGCATGTTTGGATCTTCTATGAGGCAGGAGACTTTCCGCTATCTTCTGTGGAGCAGGATACTTTCCGCTACCTTCCCCTATTTTCTGATGGGCAGAAGACTTTCCGCTACCTCCTCTGAGTCATTCTATGATATGGAATTCCGTCGATGAGTTAAAATTTCACGCTGACCTAGCTAGTCCCGCCGTCAGTTAGCCATACCGAAGCCTTTTTTGTCAGGGTGACTCGACCAAAACCGATCTTTTTAATTAATGAATATATAATCAAATGGCTGTAGGTCACTTGCCTTGATTACCGCATATCTTTCTTACCGCTATATATAATTTTAATTAGTGAATATATAATCAAATGACTGTAGGTCATTTGCCTTGATTACCGCAAATAATCGTTCACCTCCTTAGATACTAAACCGTCGGCTTTCTCAGATAATACAAGACAATACAAGAAAACAAAGAGTATGAATAGAAAACGGGAAATATTGAGCTTAGAGCAAGAACGACCAGTGGGGTTCTAAAATAAAAGGTTCGGGAAACTTCAAAAACGTGACCCAAAAAAACAAGCCCACTGGGTCAGTAGTGAGTTAGTTTCTCTAGTTGAATTACCAGAGCGGAGCGGAGGGCCACGCATATTATATAACTTTATAATTAAGCTTGGTTACTATCGATATTACGTAAAAGATAATTACTGATCCATAATTCCTGAAATGCTTAGTTTTTATGCACAATAACGTATTTCGGATATTAATGGTAACATATTTTATTATATTATAGTATAATATATTGTATGTATATACAATGTTTTCTCACATATTTAGGCGCCCACCTAGAGAGTTTATTTCAAAAGATATCAAAAAGTGAGAAAAACAAAAGTGTTATTTTTTTGTGTCATAGGAATTTTTTATCAAAAATTTAAATATATTTCTTGAATTCTGAAATTTGAGAGGTCTTCAATTTTTTAAAATGTATATTATTTCATATTTTAAAAGATCACTTTTTTCATTTTTTGATTTTTTTTCGCCGAAAGTCGCGTTTCTTTCTTTTCTCTTTATTTCTACTTTTATTAACTTTCCGAACAATTTTTTCTTTTTTTTCTTATTTGGTTTTAAAATACTTTTATTAACTTTCCCAACAACCTTTAAATTTTTACTTTAGTATTTTTTCTTATTAATTTTATCATACATTCATAATTACTATTTTAAATTTTTTTTTCCATTTTTTAAAAACTTCTGCTTATTTTTTATAAAGGATTTTTTTCATCCTATTTCTTCGGTCCCCGACATCGTAAATGAAATTTTTCGCTTTTTTGTCGCCGAAAACCGCGGTAACCTAATTTTTTTATTATTTTATTTTTTTTATTTCCTTTTATAATACTTTTACTTTCAGAACAATTTTTTACGTTTATTTGATTTTTTGAAAATGTTTCGGTATTCGGAGAGGTGGAGGGTATAATTCTTACCCCCCCCCCCCCCCCGGGACGGGGTCATCACATGTCCGATTTTCGATCCGAGGCTCCATTGCAGAGATATCGGCTTTTTTCCCAAAATCCCCGCTTAAATTAGAGCTTCGATCCCACCATATAAGTTGTATGGTGGATGCGCTTCATGGGGGGGGGGGGGGGGCATGAGTCGCACCTACCAACGGGCCGAACGGGAGGAGGGGAGGGGGTACGGAGATCTAGTTTTAGCCCAGCTACATGCGTCCCGAAAATGTCAACCCTTCAACTGTACTGAAACATGCTTAATTAAAGGGGCTTTCACTTTGATAACCGTTTCACTTTGTTAAGCGTTTAATTTTTTCCGACTTTACCCTCGCCAAAGAGGTTTCACTTTTCCCTAATAAATATCTGCAACTGAATATAATAAACAAACCCATGTAATAAATCGTAAAATCCCGTCAGAGGGTAGAGAATCTCTACTTTTTGACCCCGTATTAGCAGCTAATATCGTAATATCGTTCAAGAGAAAAATGATCCTTAAACTATATAAATAAACAGAATGTATTTTTTAATTTTTTATACAAAAGACCGAAAAAAATTATAATAAAAATCCAGTAAAAGAAAACATGGAAAAATGAATTCATACATGGAAACCCATTTTTTCACAATACAAAACACGCAGCACGCAGGCACTGGTCAAATGTAATAATAAACTTAACGCGATGGTCAGGGGACACTGATTCCCCACAAATAATGGCTGATACACCATGCGCATCGAGAGTGACGAAAAAGATTAGAAATGGATTCTAATCGTTTTTTCTTCTGTGGTATTGTCTTCGAAAAGCTAAATAAAAATATAAATGATGATTTAGACCCTATTAAATTTAACTTGTAATAATTATAGTACAGAAATACTTTGTAAACTGGCCAGTAATGATTGGTAACTTAATTTTTGCCAGAAAATTTTTCATATGCTTGAAGAACACTGTGACGAATTAATTCAATAAAATCCTAATGCTACACTAAACTATCGTTTATCTTCGTCTCTTCACGTCATTCGAGTCGAATTGGGCTATCTTTGTCCCACAAAAATTGATCGTCGATTGGACTAGAGTATAATGTATAGTATGTCCTACCATTCGTGTCAGCGATTTTGTATATAATATTATTTTTTCTATTATTTAACAGAAAACATTATGAAATATGGACGTTATGACTAAATAATATTTGTATCAAATTAAGGAGTAGCTGTTAATGCGAAACCTCTTTGGAAAGTAAGGTAGCGAACGCGTTACGAAACGTAACAAAATATGTGATACAGCGAGGCGATCGAAAGAAGAGAGATTCGTCCACAATTCAAATCAAGCATGATAATAATTATGAACCAACTAAAATACTTAAATAACTTGAAATAACCAAACATAACGTCCCTCCGTGGACTGTGCTGCTATTAAATTGAAGAAATTTCAGCGGTTTTACCTTAACCTTGTGTTCCCTCCCATGATTCATGAATTATTAAAGAAGCGGTATTAAAGGATAAAGGGCAATATTTATTTTTCGAGTAACTTTTTTTCTATACCACATAAATAATTATTATCTACTACCGTGCGTAAAATACTCACTTTACGCACTCTCTAAGATTCGTAAAATAGGCCTTTTTAATGTGCAGTGCGTAAAGTAAGGTATTTTATGCACTAGTGCGTAAAGTAAAGCTGACATATTTTTTGACGTTTACTGACATGTTTTTTGACGTTTAGGAGAGTGCGTAAGATAATATATTTTACGCACTAGTGCGTAAAGTAATATAACATTATTTTTATTTTTACATATATTTTTCGATAGTAGAAAACATTTTGTATGCTACTCATGTGTAAAGTACCCCTTTTTTTATTCATGGGATTGTCGACAATATTCCCATTCATAAAAAAAGATTCACTTTACACACTTGTTGCATAAATAACTATTTTAGGATTTGTTCATATATATCATTTTTAAATTCAAAGCCGACAAACTTCCAATTCGATATTTTGCCAAAAAAAAAACACATATTATTGGGTAATTGAAAAAGTATTTCAACAAAAAGAGAAACAGAAAACAAATCTACTACTCCTTTAAAATGATTTTAAAAATACTTTATGAAATATTTCCAAGCCATATGCATGTAAATTTTCTTCCAAAATACCGAATTCGAAGAAATATACGGAATCTCTTTAGCACTCATATACGAAAGAATTACATTCCGTGCGGAATCCCAGATGAATAAAAATGCATTTACAAGGGTTAGCACACGTTTCTATATTCATGTTGTACTATTAAGTTACATTACATTTTACATTTCAAAAGGAAATATGTTTATGCATTCGATAAAAAGGTGCCGAAAATGAATTTTGAGCGTTTCGCGTCTCTAACGTAACTTTGTTTGCTTCGATCCGTTTAAAAGCTTATTTTTATTCACTTTTAGCCTTATTTATGATCGAAATAATGGGCTGCTCGAAGTGGCTTTATATTTTTTTTTAGTTATTAACGGAGGCACTGGAGAATTCCACTCCTTTAAAAAAAAATTATTATTAAGTGTTTTAGTACCTATATGGTTAGGATCATTTGGAATTAGGTTAGCGCTCTGTCACAGGCCTCTATCTAAAACGAATTTTTATTAGGTATAAAGAAACGTATTTAAATATTTACGTCAATACTGGATCCAAACGATTCTAGAGGCTTTTTAAGCCAGCATATTTTCTTTCTTCCTACGCCTTTGCCCTGTAACTTAAGTCATCTGTAAAAAAACTGTAGCACTTACCTTTTGTTCCGTGATGATTGAATATTACGTTATCTTTAGAAAAAATGTCCAATAAGGCAAGTTGTTGAAGGTAATGGCTGTGGTGGAAACGCGGGACAAGGCAGCTGCATTGGAACTTGTAACGTTGTAAATGTACTAATTCCGGTAGCGCGATTTTTCCCTTTTACGGGTCGATTTGTGTTGTTGATACTCCCACTACCATGCTTCCGAGTACAATCCACCAGTATCAAGGAATGCTATTTCGAATCGCTCGACGGGTGAACGTTGTATACGAATATATTCTTTTTTGGGGGAATTGATAGGCCTTCTCTCCTACGCGCCCAAGCGGTAGAAGGTAAAAGACGACCGGCTTACAATATCAAAAATTTTCGTGGTTATTTCTGATCCACAGGTCTAATCACCGTCTGTAGTGAAATTAATCAGCAAACTTACTGCCAAGTGTAGTTTCTACATTTATCGGCCGTATTGTCTGATACTGATAAAGATGTTTAACGACTAGTTTGTTTACCCTTCCTATAAAAAAAAGGAACCTCCCGTGAGACATCATTCTGTGGGAGAGAATTTCCTCTCTTGGAGCTGAACGTCCGTCAGCGGCCTTTTCTATGCCGACCTAGAGTACCCGGTTCCATGTAGTCTGATAGAGACCCTTTGTCGAGGTAATACGATCACATGGTGGAGATGTATAGCTTCGCAGGAAACGCCGGTGTATTTCATGTCTGCCAACCTACTAGATACAAGTAGGATCTACCCTTTTTAAATTAATGACCTTTTATTGTCCCTATTGTCATTATTTACCGTTTGGGTTAATCAATTTACCGTTAAACGACTATAGGCCGTCTGCTTACATATTGTCACGAGTAGCTTTGAGGGTAGCGCGTTTATTTAAAGAATAAATTCTCAGAGAAGAGCCTCGTCGCGATTAGTACAATGACGGGGTCTCAATGCTTCCTTTAATCTACCACTGGATGTTCTACTCGTGAGGACACGCCTTGTTTAGCGTGCCGGGGGGTAACTGAGGTAAACCGGGATCGCGTTACGTGGGGTAAGAAGAGATGATAAAGTAAGCACGTTTAGTTTATAACAATAACAATGTATTAACGATAAAACTTTAACAACAATTATTGGTCAGAAAAAATGAGATTCTATTATACCCGATTACTACGGTGCGCATGTTTTCT
>MU188956.1:0-33641 GCA_016904865.1 Pissodes strobi | reverse complement strand
CAAGTTCAAGTTCAAACTTGCGACAGGGTGATATTTGTTTAGTAGCTTATGCATTTTAGTAGATTACAATATACCGTAACTATTATAGTTATTTATCATTTTGATTAGTGACTTACTGTTAAACGACTGTAGGTCGTTTGTTTTCTATATCGCATCTATTACGGTTATTTCTAATTTTTGTTATCTGAAATTACCATTTCTTGCTTATCAAAGTTACCGATAATCAGCTATAAGCCATCTATTACCGTGTATCATATTTATTTCTTTCTCTTACCTTAATTGCTTCAGAGATACTTGTTTTTTTTTTCATTATCCTATCTGATAATGTCTCGAATAAAGAATTAATTTTGATAATGTTATGATGATTAATTGATTTATTTTTACTGTAATTGGCTGTAGGCCTCATGACAGTACCTTGCTTCACATAACTGCAATTTTCCGCTTTGATACCGAAATCGAATTGAATTAAGCTCACTTCATTTTGATCAGTAGATACAGACTGGCTATATATACATATTTACTTCACAGGTTATCTTATTAATATAGTATATTTTTAGTAACTGTCTATTAGTCTAATAATATTATCGCTGCCATAAGAATTTAGTCAGACCTTTGAGAATTCGACGTTTGAGAGGAATTATTTCAAGATATGAATTGAGCAATATTAATGTTATAGGACATAGATTAAAACTTAGTATGTTATTTTTCGTTGATTTAGTAGTCTGATATTCTAGATGAAATACATTATAGAGAATCTTCCCCTTCGTTTATGGGTGATACCATAACCCCAAATTAATTTGAGATGGTATTAATTTGTTTTTGAGTGTATTTAAACAAACAGTTAAATTAGAATCCAAATGTTTATTTTGGCAAGCTAACGTCAATTTTCACGATATTCTTCTCTAGGATATGTTTCTAAATTTTCCTGCCCCGATCTTAATATGTAAAGTTTAGTGACGCCTTCACCTAACTGTCAAGTCATAGGCCCACGCCTTTAATTATTGTTGAAACCGCTGAGTAAAACCTGGCATATGGACCGTTTGTTGAGCAATTAACAAATCGTGTTACAAACTGGGACAGTTTGAGCTGATAATTATAAAAGAGCTTCGTTTTTAAAGTATGACAGATTTATTAGGATCGAATGAATTCTGTCTCAAATTTGCAAAACTCAAGGCTACAATACTGGCTCTGTATAGATCTTACATTGACAACCAAAGCAGACCAAGATTGATCTTTTTAGACGTAGGTCGAAGTTCAAGGTAAGATATTAGGTATTTCCTAGTAATTTTTGTTTCTAAATATGTAAGGATATGTTAAATGTAATTCTAGCTCAGAAATACTTAGACACGTGCTACCAAAAAGTAGATATTTGGTGCGATAGACGTGGCTCACATGTAAAAAGGGGAGATGGCTTGCGTCAGCAAGGCCTGCCTACCCAGTGTGTAGGAAAGGGAAACTCTGAGCGACACCAATGATCGGAACAATAACTGCCAGATGCGGTAAGGACAGTAAACTCTAATAAAATGGGAGTGCATGAAGCTGCACACGAAGAGAAAAAGCGAAAAATAACTTAAAGAAACGTACTCTAGAATTGATCACAAATAACAGCAAAACATACAATAAAATACACAAATACAGCATCAAATATCTTCCTTTAAGATATTAAAATCTGCACGTAAATATTCATTTCTTATGGATGGTCACTCATCTCGTTGAAACTAAGGCTGAAATATTTAAATATACCGAAAAAAATTAAAATACTTTATAATGCCTTCCCAGTCACACAACACATTTCTTCTTACAGCCACTGGAAATAGACTTCTTCAAATTTTAGAAACTATCAATATTCCTGTAATCTATACATGAACGATAACCCGGTAAGAAAAATTACTCGACTACAGTTTGGTGAATTAGTTACTTACGCTTGGAACAAGTCTGCTACAGTTTGCAATGCAGTTTCTTCTTCTAAAGCAACTGGGATTGTACCACTGAACTCATCTGTTATTCCAGATTATGGATATTTATCATGGCAGCATAATGAACCTGAGTTAAGGAGAGATTTCCAGTCGGTGATAAGAGAAGTAACCCAAACTACCTAGAGGTCATCAAACAGAACCACAAGTTAACGCTGGTTGCAGCACTGAAGTGAGACATGGAGATGCTGATCAGACAAATCTGCAGTATATTCAAGGACAACATATCCAAAAGAAAACAAAAACGTACAGTGGCGTTTAAAAATGTGAAAGTGCCGAAAAGTAACAAGAAATCCATTCCTCCAACTAAGAAAAATACACCAAAGGTAGCAATAGAATCTTCTGATGACGGTTGAGCAGCAATGAGAGTCAACGATGATTTATGTATGGATGATTCTCATACCGAATGCTGCGTGGAATGTTTATAAGTCAATACACAGACATTAAAATCAGAAGATTAGATAAAACGCATTCATTGTGACAAATGGGTTCACGAATCTTGCAGCAGTGTTATCCTTGTGGAAAAAGTTCTTTGCAAAATCACAAGTGAATAAATATTAAGGTGTAGTTGTGTAGTGTTATATTTGTTTAGTTTTTTACAGTTTGTAAGTATGCGCCATTTACCCTCCACACCCCCTCCCTGATCCAGCTCACCTTCGTGATGTGGGTGAGATGCTTTTGTTAAGATATAGACTTTATTATATTTGGGTTAATAAACACCATTTACAACAATATATCTCAGTCGATATAATAGTTTTATTTCCAAGTATAATCTGCAACAGTAAATTAAATAGGTTAAAAAAAGTGCGGCATTACATTTGAATCGACCTAGTTAAATGTGAAGAATCTTAAACTAATAATAATAAAGCAATAATAAATTCTTAACAGTCAGAATAGAATAGAATTGAAGGGAGTTGGCGCTGGTACCCGCCTCTGCCATTGCAACCTGTGCAGGTTTATTGTAGCGCTCCGAACCATGCTTAAAGAACCTCATCCAGTCTGGTTTTCCAAGTAAGATTCCACAAAATGCAGTACCGACTTCTCCATGTATTTTGCAAGTCATGGTTTGATCTGTCCTATCCTTGCATACCTGAGCCTGCAGGGAGCCTCACACTCGCACCACACGTGTTTTGAAGTTTCCTCCTCCTGCTGACAGAACCTGCAGGCCGATATTTTTCATGTGTCTGTTCATTCTACAGTGCCCCGTCAGCTGATCCACTAATATTCTTATCGTCTTGCGACTCCTCTTAAGTACATCTGCCGTGAGTTTGGGGGAGCCGTGTTTTATGAACTGTTTGGCCTGTAGTTGCCGCGATGTTTGAACCACCAGTTCAGAGATTGTTTATCTATCCAGCTTTTAACTGCTGTTTTAAAGACTCTTCCTAATATCCCGCAGTAGGGCTCAGGTCCCAACGTAACCGTACTTGTGCCCCGTTTTGTAAGTTTGTCGCTTTCTTCGCTGTCTTGATGGCCTTCTCGCCTTTTTGTCCCGGAACCCACTCAATGGTAAGCTTATTACGACCGACCTCTTCAAGGACACTTATGTAGTCATTAACTAATCTAGATCTGACCTTGTGTGCACTAACTGCTGCTTAACAGTTAAATACATTTTTTAAATAAATAAAAACAAGAGATACGAATCATAATTAAGGATTTTGTATAACCAATTTAAAAAAAAAATGCCAGATCCGAACGCCACCATATTCAACCTTTTTTTTACCACTACTACACGTAAAAGCTACAATTCACCCTATCAAACCCAAAAACGAACCCACCCAAATATGGTACACTCAAACTCATCTAGCTATCAAAATACCATCGAATAGCACGTTCCAATACACAGCAAAACTGTAATTAATATTTGATTCATGCCCTTTTACGCAGCAAACTAAACTAAAGTGTGTTTGTTGAAACATATAATTACGATCCCATACCTAATTTCCTATTTATTAATTATTACAATTCGTTAATTTCTAATTTGCTTCTGTTAATGACTATTTTAATTTAATCCGGCAATATTCATTCATTTGGCGGAAATAAATTACCAGGCTATTTAATATACATAATATAGGGTTCCCTATTTGAACTGCAAACAAGTGGGGAAATAGATAATGTAGGTCTTGTTTGTATTACAGGGTAAATAATAATTAAAACTGGGAATCTTATATTGGGTTTAAGAGTTAATTAAACTAGGACTGGTTACATATCGTTGCTTTGGTATAGTGGACAAACAGGAAGTTCCTAAATTAGGACTAAGCAAGATTTAAATACACGCCTGTCTGTATATGCATACTGAATTTCATGCCTAGCATATCAGGCGCATGCTAGGATTCAACGAACTGGGTTTCATATTTACAAATTGGATGGTAAATCAGCTATCTCATCCTTACTTTCGTGGCTCGAACTTTTTATCGGCTTCATAGTCGTTATATCCTTCTTGCACTATTAATGTACACTAATTCTTAGACCATTTAAATGGCTGCCTAGCTATTGTAATATGATAGGTACATGCAATCAAGGAATCTAAGCAGCAAGAATAAATTATATTAAATAAAGAGACGTATATTGAACCAGTTTATTGACAGATATTTTATGAACAATTTGCCCGTCTACTTCCCAGTATGTCTCTTCAATACAACAAACGTGTTTAATGTATGATTTACAATTTTTCGCTGATAATTAGACAATCGCTTCTAATGTTCAGATGGCACATAAACGAAAGTAGCCTCAGTCAGTTCTATTTTTTTTTCTGTAGGCTTATTGACTGAGATTACTTCATATAATTCAAATTTTCTACACGTAGGATTAAATTTGAGATTATTCATGTGAAACCCAGAGAACATATAAGATTTTGTAGAATTACTTGAAAATCGCTTTCCTTTATTTTATCTTTATTTGATAATCCCGATATTTTTTTGTCAGCAGATATAGAAGGTGTGAAAGGATTTCAGCGGTTTTTTTTAATACTACTTTCAGAACGCCCATATAAAATGCAGCTCGTTCGGTTCCATGGAAATATCTAAACATTAATTGTCTGCTTCTCTATCCCAGACCTCAGAAACGTAAGCAATTACCTCACGAGCGGTGCTTCTAATTGTCTCCCCTGCTTACTCGTCATCATCACTTGGAAATAATAACTCAGTCTAGGCAACCAATTATTATTTATATAAATTAAAAGAAAATCGCTAACATGATGCACGGTTCTGGACAGGTAAGCACGCCCGGTCACAGTGCAAAGTTCATTTCATCGCGGGGCCTGGGTTATTGTTTAACTGGCGCGTATTTTATTCGAACAAGCGGCAAATTATTACAGCATATAGACTTGATTTGACAAATTATAATATACTGTTCCGCATAGTAATAACAGTGACCTGGTTTCTAAAGACTGCCCGGTTTTCTTTCCTCTCTCGTATTTTAATTAAGCCATCGGTATGGACAATTTGAAATCGAATTAATACGTAAAGCTCACTTTGTACCTATACGGTAAAGGTAGAATATTTATTTTAAATGCGTTAAATACCGCACGAAGTTTCACGAAAATAATAATGACGTTCGTAAAAGTAAGTCTATGAAAAGTTGTCCCATCTCCAAAAAACTTACCAAGTCGGTTAAGCGGTGTGTTATAAGATCCAATGTCTAGATTTCATGTGCCACGTACCTAAAACAAAAATAATAGAAGCATTATTAAAGGATAAGATGTCAATACTGATATTATCCTAAACATGTTTAAGCCCTTAAAATTGGCATGTGGCAATGGCTATTAGTTCCTAAAATCAGTTTGTAACATGAGCGTGAGGGTGATGTAATTTAGCATTTGGTAAATCTTATTCGTTTTGCAAATTTTTAATATATCATATACGATGCGTCGTATGAGAGAGTGCGGAGGTTGATAGAGTGCGGAGAGGTAGTACCTTTGTTCCGGGTTGACTGGGCACTGGTCCTCACAAGCTCTCAGGGCTAGATGAAGCGATGTTAGTACCTATATAGGTACCATAGCCTCTCTCTAGTCAAGACTGCGTGACGAAGACTTACATCCTGCTAGAGGTGACCCTGCTCATACAGAACAGTACGGATCTAGACCGGAAGATTAATAAACATTCCTGGTGAAGGGCAGCAGCGATCACCAGTACCAAGAGGAGGCGCTAAGGAAATGATCCGACATGGCTCTTTTGTTGGAACATCACGGGCATGACTGAAACAGTTTGAATGGCTGTGATGCTCCGGTGAAGAAGGCAAGTGGGAAACCACCTCACTAATTCTCCCTAGAACCCAAAAGTACTGTGAGTTTCGAAAGAATGTTTATATATGCTTTATAGACTTCGACAAGGTTTTTGATCCGGTTCGACATGGTCTGCTGCTCGAATATATGAAATCTATAGGACTTGACAATTACGATCTTAGGCTACTGAAATACCTATACTATCATCAGCTAGCGTTAGGGTAGATCTAGATCTGTTCAATATATATTCTGAGCAAATATTTCGTGAGGCGATGGATGGCCGAACAGAGGGTATAAAAATCGGAGGAGAAACCATAAACAATATTAGATATGCCGACGGTACCGCCATCTTGGCTGAAAGTCTAACAGACCTCCAGACTCTGGTTGACACAGTAAATGAATGAATGAAGTCGTCGAAGAGGATTAAAAATTAACATCAACAAAACAAAATGAATGGCGGTGGGAAAGGTGGATGTTGACCGGGGACAACTGCGTCTGGATGGGAGGGTGGTGGAGCATGTTGATCATTTCAAGTACCTTGGTAGCTGGTTGAATGCGGAGGGAGACCAGATGAAATCTTAACTCTAATTGGAATAGCTGGAAACCAGTTCTGTGTAATAGAAGTATCTCCATGCACTTACGAAAGAATTATTGTGCTACGTGTGGTCAACATTGATCTACGCCTGCGAGACCTGGACGTTGAAGGCTGCCAGCATTAATAAACTTGAGGCGTTTGAACTGTGATGTTACAGCAGAATCCTGAAGATACCCTGAACCACACACACTTCCAATGAGGATGTGCTCGGGATGATTGACACGGAGAGAGAGCTTCTGAAGACTGTTAAAGTGAGAAAAACCGAGTACTTTGGTCATATTATCAGAGGTCCAGAATATCACTTGCTTCGACTCATAATATAGGGCAAGGTGGAGGGAAAGAGATGGACTGGTCGAAAGAAAATGTCCTGGCTGCGCAACATTAAGTTCGAACTTGAAGCGACAGGAATTTGGTCGAATTTAATACTGCAAAAACCCAAACAGCCACGTTTACCAAGAAAGCCAATACGGCGCCGGCGTGACATGACATCACAATGGCAGGATCGAGCAATCCCTCGTCTTCATCAGTTGGACTATTGGATGACTCGGTTAATATCAATGCATCCTGGCATGACCACGTTTCTTACATAGCAAAAACATCAAAAACCTATATACACCACAGCAGCTACTCTTGCTCTACAAAGCACAAATAAGACCATGCTTAGAGTATTGCTCACACATCTGGGGTGCCGCACCTAAGAACACACTAGAGCTGCTGGACTCCATTCAGAAGAGAAAAGTGCGTATTTTCGGTGACCCGGAATTGATCTGGGATCTGAATAGTCTGGAACACCGCAGACATGTGACCGAAATTTCCCTGTTTTATAAATATTTTCACGGCAGATATTCGCAGGATTTGACCAGCATCATACCGCCCCCAGCAGCCCCTGTCAGAGAGTCAGGACAGGCGGTCTGAGTGCATCCGTTCGTAGTACCACTATAGACACATCTAGAACGTCGCCGTCGCTTTACAAGGACCCCTTTGCCGGGCGCACTGCATCATTGTGGAAGTCACTCCCAGAACATCTGTTTCCCCCTAATTACAACGTTTAAGAACCCTGTAAATCAACATCTTCGCACACAAATCGCTCGTCGAGAGTCATAGGGTCTCCCTTTAGTATGTATTACTGATGTATGCCACTGCCATAAAAAAAGAAGGAATTAAGCGTCACATATTTGGACTTTCTGGATTTGCACACTAGTTGGGCTATTGTGCACATACATATGGAATGTTTAAAATATCTCCTACGGGGACGCAAAAAAGACAGTTTCTTAGCCGAAAATATTGCCAGCTTTAGTTTACCCTTTGTTATTAATTCTTTACTCTGTCATCTCCATTGTCTTCACTCCTTTTTGTTAATATTTTAATACGGCAGTCTTCCACCCTCGCGTCGCAGCTTTATGGCTATCTGTTAAAATTCAAATTTAAGTCACTATTATAAATTATTCCCTTTTTATACGTTCCTTTTTACTGCAAAATTGCCTTTCCTTAGACGAAACGGCGCTCATTGAATTAATTTAGAAGCTGGATCAAAGAAGTAAACACCTGTGAATAATGCTTTGAGATGTCTCTAAGGGAAATACGAATATGTACGGAGTATAAAGGTAAAAAGCGACAAGTATAATTAGGTATATACACAGAGGTACCTATAACAATGGTATTGTTTATATTAAAATAGGAGAATATTTAAAAGGAGAAATTCTCCTCTTAAATAATTAATTAATTAATTATAAATTGGGTAGTAATTATATTTTAGATTTCTCCTCATTAGAAATGTAATGAGATTTAGCTAGAAATTTCGTTGTAGGCTCCAATTTCTTGTGTACAACATATAGACAGACGAGTAATATCAAATTTCAATATCTGGGCGTAATCTATCTAGAAGCTCATCACTCCCCATTGATTACTGGTTCGTATTTTCCTTCTATACTCTGCCATGTCCATTGTCTCAACTTTTGGTAATTACTTGTTAACAGTCCATACTTCTATTAATAATGACATTTAATAAACATTAAATTTATTCACCACTTTGTCACGAATAAGATTAATTCTATCACGGAGGTTGTGTTAAAGAAGGAGCAGACTCAAAATAAAGCCCACATAATAATGGTATCATAATATTACATTGTGTATTAATATTGCTCTAGTTAATTACGGGTATAATCCAACAATTTGGTTGCAAGTTTTTTGGCCATCTGTGTTAACAATACCCCTTTATTTCGTTGTCTTCCTGGAAAAGAGAAGGGGGTTACACATGTGTTTGCCTGAAACACTATAAAATACTTGATATTAAGTGGATTTCTGGAGGATGAACTCAAATATTATTATTCAATTAGCTTGCAATTTTACTTAAAGAGTATAAATACCTTGCATAGAAGTAGTCAATGTCAGTTTTAATGAATTTCTGTATCTATATCTTGTGGCAAGTGGACTTTATTGGACAAATTCCTGGGGAACGAATGTAAACCCCCAATATCTTATTTAAGGATAATTTCCTTTGCTACTTCATGTGGGGAAATACTGGAGACTATCTACCATCATAATATGCCGTATCATTCCTGTTTTAATTCATTTTCCATAGTGTAGCATTAATCTTAATTGCTTGCTTTTCTTCTAGCATCGGAATCATGTCAATTATCGTCTTTACATTTATCTTGGACAGGAACGACGTAAGAGTTGCCTTTTGTTGGCGCTACATGCCTACCGGTTCGAGTGACGCGCCACGTACTACGATGTTACCCAAATAAGATTTTCTAAATATTCGTTTCTGAAACCACATGTCGTTGTGTAGGGATGGATATCACATTACGTGCTAGGAGCATGTTTACCGATGGAGTGATGCAATGTGGTGACAGGGAAAATCGCAAAACATGTATGGACTAGATTTCTGTTGTTATATTTTGTAGACGCTTAGGCAGAGGCAAACAACGAGAATAATACGTCATTGGAGGCAAAGCTGTCCCTCTGCTTGCGTTACACGTTATTCTAATTTGAGAAGCCTATTTGGTAGAACCCTTCAGTAATTCCTGACATTTGCACAAAGATATAAGCTATTGTAGGCACAAATCAAAGTGGTCCCACGGGAACATCCGGCTCCCCCGGTCTGGGTACCGGCGGCGTGAATGGGTACCATCACTGGCTAACACTCTGAAAGGCACAGACGACGCTGACCAGGACGTCCGATATTTCCTCGGCGAGACCACAGGGCCCATGCACAATTGCCACGTGTTACCCAATATGGCGACAAGAGAGCCCCAACCCGACACTTGCAGACTCAACCGAGAACGAAGCGGAAGTTTATGGCTACAATTAAATGTCTACAAACAAATGTCTTAAAATAATTGGCAATGGCACAGGATACACAGGTGGATAGAATACGGCAGCTGACGCCACTTATAGATGACGGTAAGGGGGGGTTTTTAATCGATCCGAGCAGCTAAGAAAAGTTTATTTCTGTAACAAAATCAACTTTTTTCGGGTTACCATAGTACTGAGCATATTACCAATACTGTTTCTTACCTCAATATAGCATTGAAATGCATTGGTACGTAATATATTCAAACTTGACACTTTTGAATATTCAAAAATCACTCTTTTTGATGCGAGCAATTTTCCTTCCAAACTAACATTAGGCCTATCTATTGTGTGCGGGAAACTAGTTCATTTTTTATGTCACCTTTATTGAATCAAAATATGAATACTTACGTCCCATATCATCTCGAACGACAACCGCGCCGAAAACGATTTATTTCCGACAATATGACTCCCCGCATCGCGAGAAATATACGTCTGGCATGTGTACGAAATCAATCACTCGTAAGATATATCCTGCACATTGAATCCTTGCAAGGATTAAATTACCAGCGGGGTCCTGAGAGTCCTTTGAAAAACGAAGTCGTATTCAGCGAACTGAATGGGGCCCAATAAACTACTTACTATACCTTTTTCAGATAAGAACTTTTGGAGCGTTAGCGAATTTGTACGATATTATACATACAAAATATGGGTGGTCGTTACCATAAAATATCGAAAAATTTGAGAGAATGCGAATACGTTCTCTGATTGAAAATTTTAGGAAAATTTCAAGTAAGATAACGGACATGGGGTACTTTTTATTCCGATTTCTGATTAGTTTCACCCAAACCCAAACTAACCTAAATAATAAATGTTACTAGAATAAAAGAAATTATATTAACTTCATATATTTATTGACTCTCTCTATGTACTAAGGTTCGTTTATGGATAAAGTTTATGGCTAGCAAATTTTTTCACCGACCGACACCTTGATAAAATACCAAAGGAGTTTAAGAAGACCAAGATAGTTTTTGTTCTGAAACCAGGGAAGCCTGCAGACCAGGCCAGCAGCTACCGACCAATGGCGCTTCTAAGCGTTTGCTTTAAGCTCCTAGAGCGCCTAATTCTTAACAGAATTGGTGATAAGACCACAGAACAGCTGTACGGATCAAGTCCTCAGCCTTACCATCTATATTGGAGGATGGTTTGCAGAACCAACAGAAGACAGCGGCGGTTTTTGACACCGTCTGGAGGGAAGGATTGCTCTTTACATTTTTCAGTGATCCCGTATAAGACATTAAGCTCCCTTTGCTGTGTGACAGGGACTTCCAGGTAACCATGGGAGACAAGAAGAGCCACATGAAAATATTAAATAACTGCTTACCTCAGAATTCAGTTCTTGCCCTAGCCCTCTTCAATCTCTACATAGCAAACTTGGCCCTGCCTATGAGCTGTACAACCGTGGAGGAAACGGAGAGTGCTCTCACGAAATAATTTTCTACTATGTGGGATATTACAGAAAATTGAGGCTGACTCCAAACCCAAACAAAACAGAGTGCATATGCTTCAACCTCAACAACAAAGAGGCCACACACCAACTCAACATACACTTCAATGGAGACCTTGTGAAACACAACCCAACACCCAGCCAAGGTCCGTACGAAAAACAATGTCATTCAGAAATTCTGTAGAACATCATGGGGATCAACGACTTCAACTCTTCGATGCTCGGTGTTGAATACTGTGCGTCCGTCTTTTTGAATAGCCAACATACCTGTAGATTCGACGTCCAGCTAAACTCTACCATGCGCACAGTTACGGGCTGCATAAAAACCACCCCCACTCACTAACTCCCAACGCTCAGTCATATACCTCCACCTGAGCTGCGACACACCAGAAGCCCTAGCCCGGGAATATAAAAAGATTATGTCTAACGCGGAGCTCCCAGTACACGATTCCATTCCAGCAGCCTCGACCAGCAGACCAAAATCTAGAAAGATGCTACACGATGAGAATTTCACTATAGACAGGAGCTGGGAACGGGCATGGAACCAAGCAGTATCTCCAGAAGTAAGCCAGCACATAAACACTCATTGACCTTTCACGGCGCACCTGGAAAACCACTAACAGGATACGAACGAAGCACGGTGGTGCAGATACTCACTTCATAAATGGAACCAGGCCCCTGACCTATTATGTGACTTTGAAAGAGCATATCAATCAGACCATCCAACATACTAATCGAAATCATCCAACATATTGTACGGGACTGCGAAGCGACGCCATACCCGGGAGAAATGGAGGACTTTCTCATCTACCCAAAGCGGCGATCGACTGGATCGACCAACTAAACCTTAATATATAAGTAGTGTGATTGTTTCTGTCTTTATTTTATGTTTGATTTTATAACATACATTGTGTCTGCATCCTTACTTTAATTTTTTTTTGTATTATATGACTAAGTTCTTGCTGAACTGTGTAGCCACGTATGGCCATACGATAAATAAAACATATGGATAAAGAAATAATGAAAAACGGAATTTATTTAATGTCTATATTTTGACCCTAAAAAATGGCTTTCCTCAGTATTCCTTCCCCTTTAACTTTAGCGTTGAAAAAAGTGAAAATTCGTCTTCTGAGTAGTTCGATTCGCCTTCTGAGTCATTAGCTTCCAGATAAATAATAGCTCTCAACACACGATTCCATTCCAGCAGCCTCATCCAGCAGACCAAAATCTAAAAACCCAGCTATCAAAACAGCTAAGATGCTCCACGATGAGAATTTCACTATAGACCGGAGCTGGGAACTGGCATGGAACCAAGTAGTATCTCCAGAAGTAAACCAGCACATAAATAAGCACTCATAATAAGCCTGCCGGTTTTAACTTTTCACGGCGCACCTGGAAACCCGCCAGCAGGATACGAACGAAGCACGGTGTGTGCAGAGACTCACTTCATAAATGGAACCAAGCCGCTGACCCATGGAACCAAGCAGTATCTTCAGAAGTAAGCCAGCACATAATCACTCATAATAAGCCTGCCGGTTTTGGCCTTTCACGGCGCACCTGGAAAACCGCTAACATGATACGAACGAAGCTCGGTGTGTGCAGAGACTCACTTCATAAATGGAACCAGGCCCCTGACCCATGGAACCAAGCAGTATCTCCACAAGTAAGTCAGCACATAAACACTCATTGACCTTTCACAGCGCACCTGGAAAACCGCTAACAGGATACGAACGAAGCTCGGTGTGTGCAGAGACTCACTTTATAAATGGAACCAGGCCCCTGACACATTGTGTGACTTGGAAAGAGCAAATCAGACCATCCAACATACTAATCCAAATCATCCAACATATGTAAGGGCGAAATGGAGGACTTTCTCAATCTACCCAAAGCGGTGATCGACTGGATCGACCAACTAAACCTTAATATATAAGTAGTGTGATTGTCTGTTTTTCTCTTTATTTTATGTTTGATTTTATCACATACATTGTGTTTGCATCCTTAATTTGATTTTTTTTTGTATTATATGACTAAGTCCTTGCTGAACTGTGTAACCATGTACGATAAATAAAATATATGGATAAAGAAATAATGAAAAACGGAATTTATTTAATCTCTATATTTTGGCCTCGCAGTATTCCTTCCCCTTAAACTTAAGCGTTGAAAAAAGTGAAGATTCGTCTTCTGAGTAGTTCGATTCGCCTTCTGAGTCATTAGCTTCCAGATAAATAATAGCTGCTCTATAGTCTCTTAGCAGCACTCAAGTTTCCATATTCTTTCATCTTCCTTAATTATATCCTCTACTCACATTCACTTAGGAATCAACTTGCTTTAACACTTGATGATTAGTGCTTTGATAGTGATTTTTAGTGCTTCAAAAAGCTTCGCTAGTGCCTCTTTTGTTTTCGAGATATTCAATTTTATTTTATTTCAAGGTCAGCCCCCAAAGCGTTTAGGATTGGGTGAAATTTGGCGTCATTCTTTAGTGCTTTGGCAGTGCTTTTTAGTGCTTCAAGAAGTTTCGCTAGTGCTTTTTTGGTTTACGACATATTAAGTTTTAAGGATCTGGTCAAATTTAGTGTCATTCTTTAGTGCTTCGTTAGTGCGTTTTAGTGATTCAAAAAGTTTCGATATTGCTTTTAAAGTTTACGAGATACTCAAAATTTTATATTCAAGGTAAGCTTCCAAGGTGTTTAGGATCGGGTCAAATTTAATGTCATTTTTTAATGCTTTTTAGTGCTTCAAAGAGCTTCGTTATTGCTTCTTTTGTTTTCGAGATATTGAATTTGATTATATTTCAAGGTCAGCTTCCAAAGTGTTAAGGATCGGGTTAAATTTAGTTATTCTTTAGTACCTCGTTAGTGCTTTTTAGTGCTTCAAAAAGTTTTGTTAGTGCTTTTATAGTTTACGAGATATTCAAGGTTTTATACTCAAGGCCAGCCCCCAAAGTGTTTAGGAACGGGTCAAATTTAGTGTCATTATTTAGTGCTTCGGTAGTGCTTTTTAGTGCTTCAAAGGGTTTCGTTAGTGCTTCGTTTGGTTTCGAGATATTCAATTTTATTTTATTTCAAGGTCAGCCCCAAAGTGTTTAGGATCGGGTCAAATTTGGTCATTCTTTAGTGCATTTTAGTGCTTCAAGAACTTTCGTTAGTGCTTTTTTGATTTACAAGATATTCAAGATTTAGATACACATTAAATACTTGCATGTAGAACCTGCACCAATAATAGGTATTCGTCATTGTGCAGAAATTTAAAAGCTCGAAAACAAAAGAAGCATTAACGAAACTTTTTGAAGCACTAATAAGCACTAAAGAATGACACTCGAAAACTATAAGAGCACTAACGAAACTCTTTGAAGTACTAAAAAGCACTAACTAGCACTTAAGCATGACAATAAATTTGACGCGATTCTAAACACTTTGGGGGCTGACCTTGAATATAAAATCTTGAATATCTCGTAAACTATAAAAGCACTAAGAAAACTTTTTGAAGCATTAAAAAGCACTAACGAAGCACTAAAGAATGATCCTTAACACTTTGGGGGTTGACCTTGAATTTAAAATCTTGAATATCTCGTAAGCCAAAAAATCACTAACTTAACTCCTTAAAGCACCAACGAAGCACTAAATAATGACGCAAAATGACTTCGAAATAAAATAAAATTGAATATGTCGAAAACAAAAGCACTAACGAAACTTTTTGAAGCACTAACAAAGCACTAACCATCTTGAAATTTTCAAGGAAAAAACATACCTTGGGGGCTAACTTCACAGACCTTAAAGAACGCCCTCCGGTAATAATAAATCAATTTACACTTTATATTTGATGGTGAGGAAACACTTCAACAACTGTTATAATATGTCGTTTTTTACGGTGCAACTTTCAGATAACACTCTGTATAATCGTATTATGATTCAGTCAATCATCATCCCAGATAAGCAATAAATTCATACATTGCAAGTATACCAGTTCAGTTACGGACCTGAAACGACTAGATTTTCCATTCTGGAATCTAATTGGTCTGCTAGAAAAATACGTATCTAACTCCTTCAAAGATTTGTTATAATGACGCCAAAATCTAATATGTGTTTGTTGCATCAACTCCCTGGAAACAACACATGAGTGAAATAAAGAAAGAACTTCTAGCTCTTTCCAAAATGCATTGGAAACCAACCCTTCACGCAGGTCAAGATCCTCTTTCCTATCTTTGCCAGCCGAAAAATTAAAATCATTACATATAAAGTATTCATCAACAAGAGCGCTTGTCTGGCTCTCGTACTTTGGCGTCAAAATGCCTGTTTCAATGGTGTACTTAGATATTTAGGGAAATATTTGGTGCTGGTAATATTTGGTAGCGTTCTAAAGTGCACCACGTCTCGACAAATTTCAAGTGGAATTGTGTCCAGAACATGTTCTGGATAAACTTTACCCAGTAATCACATATTTATTCATACCCCTGTTGACGTTATTTAGTTGGTTGTATGAGAAGCTGATTTCATAACCCAACGGATACGGATACGGATAACGAAGGGGGTAGTGAAGCATAAATATGCCAGCCAGTTGCGCGCCTAGGCCACTTGAGCGGGCCCATTGTGCCCCCAGAAAGGTTTTACAAATCCAGCAGTTCTACGGTATTTATGTGGCTTAGTATGCGGCTTGGATCTCATCCCTTAATGCCGGCCATCATTGGCCATTGTATCTTCAGCTGAGTATGTCTTTGTCTGACGAAAGCGAGGCAGTCGCACAGAATGTGTTCTGCCGTCTCGTCGTTCTCTAATTATCTGCATAAGGTAAGGAGTCGTCAACGATCCCTATCTTGTGCAGATGGTCACTTAGTTTTCAAGTTTTTCCTTGATAGTTTTAGAAAATATCTAGTTTAGCCTTTACCAGGACCTGTTAGTGTTGCTTTTCCACCTGGTGCTCTATTCTCGAATTGCTCTTCTTTTTCGTTTGTTCGCGAAGAGTGTTCCTGATGAGTGGTAGTATTGGTTCTGGACCAATTGGTTATTTAGCAAGAGTTTCTGCTCTTTCATTACCAAGGTCTCCGTTGTGCCCTTTTGTGCTATTTTCCGTAGGTATCTGGATTAGTGATTTTATGCACTCCTTAACCACCAATCTTCTGGTCTCCATTTTGTTGAGTGTTTGTAATACTGTCTTGCTGTCCGTGACGAACAGTATGTCTTTTCTTGTGATGTCTCCTTCTCCGTCTCTTTTCCAGCACCCATTGTTAGGCCACACAGTTCAGCTTGGAATATGCCTGCATGGTGAGCTCGGGTATATAAACACCTGCGCCAGCTCCTGAGGTTGTTTTTGATCCGTCCGTATAGAAGTGGATGTCATAAGCTTGTGACAGATCATTTATTGAGTCTAGTTCGATTTTGAACCGTTTGTCGAAAATATAGTTTCTGGCCACAAGGTGCGTGCTCACTCTCATAGCTGGTTATATATGGTATGCCTCGCTTAGAGCTGTTGCGTGTCCAGGTCTCCAGCTTTTTCCTCTCCACGTACCCGTGGAGTTCGAACGTACTGCGCTTGTGCTTCATTTCTCCCTGCTCCAGTGATAGCTGTGCATGCTAATTTTGGAGGCGGGACATTTTGGCTTAAGCTGTTGTTTTTCCTGATCGTGGCCACCAAACTAGTGCGCCATATGTAAAAACGGGCCTGATCACAGCTGTGTATATCCAGCATGTGATTTTTAGTTGTGACAGTCCCCATGTCGACCCTATCGCTCTTCTACACTGGTAAAAGGCTCGGACAGCTTTCTCATACTTCTATCTAGGTAGCGCTGCCAGTTAAGCTTCTTGTCTAGGATGATTTCTAGATATTTTACTTCTTTCGATAGCTTGAGTTGTGCCCCGAACAAAGAGGGTGGATTGAATTTCAATTTCCTCTTTCTTGTAAATAGCACAAGTTCTGTTTTGTTGGCATTGACCCCCAGTGAGTTTTGGTTGCACCACATCCCTACTATTTTCAAACCTCCGTTCATTAACTCCAACAGAACCCCTTCGAACTTGCCCACAACAATGATTGTTATGTTATTAGCGTATCCGTTCGAGTCCTGCTTTGTTCAGGTTTACTATCACATTTCAGAGCATTCTTGGGGACATCCTCTCGTTACAAGTGCTGGGACAATTTTGTTACCTATATTTAGGTTTACTGCTCTAAGTTTCCGCATATTGGCGATCCAACTCCTCATGGTGGGGTGGACTCTATGGTCTGTGGATTATCCAGCTTGATATGCGTGTTGGTTTGGATCGATATCATGGTATGGTAGGATATATCCTCTAATGTATCTATCACACAGCCTTTCTAGCGTTTTCATAAAAAATGAGGGTAGGCTAATCGGTCTGGTTTGGTTCAGAGTAGTCCTTTTTTTCTGGTTCAGGTATAAAGGTAACTTATATTTCTCCAAGCTTTGTGTATGTATTTGTGGGCCAGGCAAGCTTTATAACTCAACGTAAATTAGTTGAAATGGATGTGTTGCTTTAAATAAAGCAATCACCTTTTTACCGATACAAATTGGTATTTGTTAAAAACAAACAGTTAATTATCTAACACTAAATGCATGAATTATTTAAATAATAATTAGTATGTAAAATATATATTGCGTTATTACTGAAGTAATGTCCCTCTGTGATTAAAATACATGTCTAATCCAAAATTATGAATAATATTACAGGTGGAAAAGCAGTTCAATAAATTTGTTAATTAAAAAGTAAATTACCTACTCCCCTTTATGGATTACAGATAATTAAAAACAATAATTGCAGTCCCGTCTACCCGATAGCTATAATGCGCATGTCTTTTCGTTTTTGGTACATCTAATTTGTCTGTAAATCTAGGTCACTATGTATAATACAGTTTTTAGGAACAAAGACTGATAGTACATTAGTTTAACTCAAGTCTTATTTAAAGACTGACTAGTTCACTTCAGATCTTTGGCAGAGTTAATTTTAAATTATTTTAAGCTTCCACATATATTTCAGATTCTGAGAAATGAGCACCAATGGGGGCCATTTCAAGATGTCTTGAATTTAGCCACTGGGGTTGAAGCTTAAGTTTGAGGACTTAACCAGAGGAGCCTTGTCCGCGAACGGATCTTAGCACTGGTTAAGAATCAAGTTAGAGAGTGAAGAGCACTGGATGAACGGATTTGGTATGAAACAAGTTGCAAGTTAAATATCCTTAACTATTTGTTGAATTGTGTCTAAGCTTTCTTTGTATGCTTACATAGTATTTTTCAAGGTAAATTCAAAATTAGAATAGGATGATAATTACTGCAAATGGGCCTTAATATCGGTAAAAGCGAAATTAATGGCTTATGATGTCTGAATTAATAAAAAACAGCCTTTGCTAAGGCCTTTAGCGAGTAGAATGTACTCAAAACAAAATCCTAACATTCTGAGGAGCCATGTTATCCGAACTATATTTTAAATTCTCATTTTTTACAAGATCAGGTGCATGAAGCTGTTGTCATACATATGCAACTCGTAATCGAAAGCTTTAAACTTATTCTATAGTAACAACATATGCTGACAGATAACTTTAAGTATGAGTAGCCGTTAGCGGGTTTAATTAAACAGAATAACAACTATTAAACATACAACTATTCAACTTCCTGTTGTAAACTCATCATTTTATGCCCGTTCTACTGTGTTCAGCAAATTCAGCTTAATATTACCAGATCACTTAATAATTTTAAAACGGTAAAATATTGAGTCATCGTAATTTTCCAAACAAAAATTAAAAATGTGAAGCAGAGGTTAATTGATTTAATTAGTCAGAACAGTTTAACTTATGATACAAGTTAAATAGATATAAGATAACACACATTTTGAGTGCTAATTGGCGAATAGTCATGAATATGCAATAATTAATGGTAGTCATAATTGGAATAAGCAGATTTTAGGAATATAAAGACGAATTTCACAATGTTTGCTGATCAAAACGTACCGGTTGGTAACGGAGACTTGTATAATTCTCTCAGATAAAGTTTTTGAAACCATTAGGTATGGTATAAGTGATATAATATGTGGAAATTGATCAACAATGTCAGATTTAATTGTCTATATTTCTGGAAATACTGAAGATAGATATATCAAGTGGAGTATTTTTGGAAATATGTTTCAACAGTCTTTCCATTGGTAAAAGCAAATACGAGGTGTTTTCCCACTCTATGTTTTCAACGATACTAAATTTAACTGTCCTGGAGCAGCGTTATTTTTTATATATTTTTCGAGACAATCAATAATAAGAAGCTGCAGGGGGTGTTGTACTGGACATATAAATTCACAAATTTAATTTGTGGAATCCATCCCACATCAAAAATTCCTAATATTTGGTAACTTCGCTCCAGATAAGATAAAACTATCGTGTTCTAATGTATTTTAAATAATAATTTTTTAAGGTTGTCTTTGTCGACATTTTACAACAGTGCATTCACTCACTTATACACATTATGCATCCATTCCTTTATTTAACTGCACCATATTGCGAAGATGCAAGGGCTCTAGAAAATCCGACCGTAATAGTGGAACAAATGGTTTTCTTGGTTCTTTCACAACTTTATAGGGAGGGAAGCATGATGCGCTATCATGTCTTCTCCCACGGTAGCCGAAAGTTAAATTATAGCTGTTCCTTGGGGAAACACCCAAACCTGTGTATTAACATATCGCTTTTCACTGTTTACTTTGGTGATAACACCGTGTATGTCTAGCATGATTGAGCCATAATTAAAACCCAAATAAATTTATTTCACCCCAGGTAAATAGCAAATTGTGCATTGAAATAAATCACTGTATTCAACTCCTTAGTCCGAATCTGGAATGTCGGTAGAATAGATTCCAATATATGAAACAATCGATTGAAAGCAAATTGTCACTATCCGTCAAGGAAAACGTTTTTACACGTTTAATTGTGATATATCTTTGTCTTCGTAAACAACAATATGTCAAATAAAGAAAGAATACTCTCAAATTCATTCGCGCCCGCGCTTTATTTTCCCTGCCGCGTCGCATAGAAAAGATGAAAAATTAGATTTTAGTGCCTGACAAACACTCAACCGTGAAGCATCGGTCTCAGTCGTCGCCCTGTTTGAGTTTGGCGCCAAAAACTCAACATCTGTCGCTGCCCTGTTTGACGCCAAGATATCTAGGTTAGTTTTCTCAAAATTCAAGTTTAATTAGTCGAAGAAGTAATAAAGTGCCTTACAATCACTCGCACGTGAAGCATCGGCATTCAGTAGTCGCGCGGCTTGAATTTGGCGCCAAGAACATCTACCAAGTCGTAGGCTCTGTTTGACGCCAATTCTCATTTGTTTCCACAGATATTTATAAAATATCTTGTGTACTCTAATCCCCTTTTAGGAACCCTGTTGGTTGTTTATTAAGCATTTTATCGAGACAAACAACTGGTAGCGTCTCTCCTGTTGAAAATTGAAGAAAGTAAAATGGCGGTTCTAAAATTGTAGTTAGACAAATCTATTCCTGTACTCAAGATTCGAACTAAATATTCGAAGACTTATATCCCTGGTGAAGTTAATTTGAGGGAATCTGAGAACAAGCCAAGTAACAAGGTATTTTGTGTGAACGGAAAAGCAGTTAGTCGAAATAAAGTTGATTAAATTCAGTAAAGAAAGAAGTTCACGTTAAGTTCAAATAATCAAGAAGTTTTGTTAGATATTTAATATTTACTAATAGTTAACTTGATGTAAATTAATTAGTTTTATGTGTGAAAGAATGAATGCATGCAAGTAGTTAGAATATATTTAATGCAAATTAAATCCTGCATTATTAAAGTGTCTAACACCTAAAATGCATGTTTCAATTCACACCCTATGGTAATACAGTTCGCTAATCAGGTCATGCGCTGTACCCATAACATGTTTTGGGCAAATGTCGGGAAAACGGATTAAATAATTCTTCTCTTTGTGGACAGAGTATTTAATCAATCAATTAAACTAGGATTTGGTATGTCAGAATCTCAGGCAATTGTTTACAAAATTGACGGGTAAGTGTTGCTCTACTGAACACGAGATATGAAATATGCGTTGATCGGTCAGTATCGTGTTGGTAACCATGCCTGGCAAAAATACCTTCGCCTTCGATTCTCGAAAAGTTTACGTCATCACTTTCTTGAAAACCGTTTGCCTTTCCCCTTCGGTCTCGGTTGAATCAACACGTGTTGGGTATCGGCTCTTCGTCGCGACTTTGGGTGACCCGTGGCAATCGTTCAGGGACCGTTTGGGCTCCCCGAGGAAGAATCGGACGTCATAGCCAGGGTACGCTATGCCGTTCATTGATATTTAGCCAGGAGAAATACCCATTAGCCCACTTGGTTTCTAGCTAGTAATCATTAATATAATAATATATTTTATCTACTTACTTGTTACCTAAAATTTGCAGTTTTGCATAAACACAGGTAGTTTAAGTAATATCGACTACCATAGACACCAGTCTATTATTTAATTTCAACTGATTCTGAGTCAATTTTTTTGAAATATTGAGCATTGTGACAAACAACCTCCGCCAATTTACGATAATGAACCGAGTTTCTATTCAGGGAACTGAGTGTTTTTTCGAGTATCTTTAATACTGGTGTCCCAAATGGAAAGACGCAGACCTGTTTTGATATTCTTTATCTTTGACTACTGTTTAATTATGGGCGAGCTTAATAATTGTATCCTTTTTGATTTGCTTCTATATTGTCATTGGCATAATTTAACTTTTGGTCTTACCATTTATTTGTTTTATTAGTAAGCTCAATAACACAAACGATTTGATTTATCTCTAGTTTAATCTCCTAAATACTGTTTATTTGTTTAATAAAAAGCTCCGTAATTGAATCGCGTTGATTTATTTTTTTATGATTTCACTTTTTTTTATTTATTGTTCAATCATTTAGCAAATTTTTGGCGGCCATTGATTTTGCTACTTTAAATTGCTTAATATTTCTTTGCGCAAACCCTATGCCATAACGAGTTCTATTTTCCAACTTGGGGATTTTCTGACTTCTTAAGAGGCAAAAATGGTCACAAGTGGTTTGCGAAACCACTAGTTGATCGATTAATTTTATATCGGAGAATAAAGGTTGTGTGTAAATAAGAGATCATTTCTTGATTTTTTTTTTCGGATGCAATTCATACAAACAAAGGAGTTGATAGCCCAAAAACTATGAAGTAGGTTCAGCAACTGTTTCAAGTCCTAAACTGGCAACCATTTAAACTGCAAAGAAATGTTTAATCCCACCATATCTGGAACGTTTTATCGAGTTTGCACGAGTTGCGACAGATTTGAATTTTTACTAAATTATCACGTTTGATGATAAATCCACTTGAGACGAAAACATTCTGATCCATTTGCTGAGCAGCAGACAAATATGGACGCTTCTTATGGAAACCTGCAGAAATTCTTATATACCTTCATTCTATGTACATTCCTAACAAGTCGTCAAATTATGGCGTAAAGATCGCCATGGTACGTGACTCGTGCTCAAAATATATGGTTGACGCACAACTCTACTTAGGACAAAATTAACACTAGCAAATTATTTTGTCCAGCACCTCACAAAATCGATCCATGGTAGTAACAGAAATATTACCACTGACAGCTGGTTTGCTTCAGTTCTTCTGGCCCAAGAAATATTGAGAGAACGATCTAAATTAACCATGTTGGGTTATTTTACCATTTTGGGCACATTAAGGAAATACAAAAAGAGAATCACCTTGGAGTTGATACAATCGAAACATAAAAAACGTGAAACTTCAATGTTTGATTACTTAACCAGAAAACTTTGGTGCCTTATATTACATTCCACCCTCCATCAAAATGCAAATATTTCTGCAAACGGGAAACCAGACATGGTGATCGATTATGATAAAACTAAATCTGTAGTAGAAGCATTTGATCAGCTGTGCATCAATATGACTTGTAATCGAGAGAGATGATACATGAGCATCATGTCCAAAGTCAAAGAGAAACTGATCAATCAACAGCTCTTAAAATATCTCGAATCATCAGGCATGATAAGAGATCGCCAGTATGGCTTCGCATGCACAGATCAACTGGAGATCTCCTGACTTACGTGACCTACCTGGTCCACAGGTAGGTCACGAGGGCCACCGCGCATCTCGTGCATCCATCTCGACGTATCCAACGCGTTTGATAGGATGTGGCATGACGGATTGTTAAGCAAATTGACAGCATACAGACTACCACCAGCACTGCTTCCATGGCTTTCGAATTTCTTAAGGCATTAAAGCATCCGAGTTGGTATTAATGGACATCTCTCGGCAGAATTTAAAATCAATGCCGGAGTTCCTCAAGGGTGTATATTATCTCCTACACTGTTCCTGCTCTACATCAATGATTTCTTAGACAGGGCAAATAATTCTATTGACAGCTTTGCAGACGCCAACACTCTTATATGCTCATTCATGTCGCGGACTTCAATGACCGCATTTCGTTCCCAACGCCAGCGAGAAAATCAGATTGCTGCAATCAATGAGGATATGAACGCCACCGTGGAATGGGGTGAGGAAAACAATGTCCAGCTTAACGCAGGAAAGGCTCAAGCAGTTGTCTCCTCAAAGAAAGGCAAACATCACAGGGCCTGATTCAGTGGCGGACATATCACCGGGCAGTTCGATGCGCCGCCCTGGGGCCCAACGTTCAGAAGGGCCCCACGATGCCGCGGATTATAAAGTATTTTTGTATCGAAGTAAGTAAAATGGTAAAACATCAAATATGCAAATCAAAAATTATGAAATTATAATTAAGCTATATTCAATAAAGTCACAGTATACAGTGTGTCCAAAAAAATATGCAACATATGGGAAACTTTTTTAGTATTGGTTTGTCAGAAAATTTTATTCTCGATAAAAGTTGGTGCTTGCCCTGAAACACTAAATGAGTGTTTCAAATTTTCCGTACTGCTTTTAGTGCGGGCGCAAATGTCATTTTTCCGAAATCGCGTCAAGAGTAAAGTACCTTAATTTATAAAGATAAAGCAAAATCTTATAAGGAAAAGTTCTTCCAAATTAAAAAATTTATCTAAATATGAAATTTGAGTTAAGTACATCAACTTTTAATTTTTCTTTTTTTTCTCGATTTTTTTCTTAAACGTTACGCCATTGGAGAATGTTTTGTTCTTTTGTTATTAGTATACTTGCCAAGTAACTTCAAAATTTATTTAAGATAGAAATTAGTTACATAGTTGCATAATGTTGCAGTTTTTCCAGAGATAATAGCCAGTTTAAGTATCAGTGTGTTGCAAACACATTTAAACACTTTTGATTCAAAATTTTTTCCACTCAAAATCATGAATAGACCCAACTCTTTTCATTTCATGTAAAACAACTAATAATTTATTTATCTTTTGCACCCGATGAGTAAAATATGCCCAAGTATCCTAAAAAGCCATATAAAATATTTGGTCTTGAAGAGTAGGCCATGCATTTGAAATAAAAACAAATAAATAGCAATAATTTTACTTCGCTCTGACATATGAAATTAATTGTTATTGAGTCAGTCATTCCAATTGTATTTTGCAATAATTATTGTGGACAATTATTTTGGACCAAAATTGTTTAAATGTGTTTGCAACACACTGATACCTAAACTGCCTTTTATCTCTGTAAAAATTGAAACATTATGCAACTATATAACTAATGTCTACTTTAAATGAATTTTGAAGTTGCTTGGCAAGTATACTAATAACAAAAGAATAAAGCATTCACCGATGGCGTAACGTTTGAGTAAAAAATCGAGAGAAAAAAAGGAAATTAAAAATTGATGTACTTAACTCAAATTTCATATTTAGATTCCTTTTTCAATTTGGAAGAATTTTTCTTTATAAGATTTTGCTGTATCTTTATAAATTAAGGTACCTTACTCTTGACGCGATTTCGGAAAAATGACATTTGCGTCTGCACTAAAAGCAGTACGTAAAATTTGAAATACTCGTTTACTGTTTTAGGGCAAGCACCAACTTTTATGAAGAATAAAATTTTCTGAGAATCCAATAATAAAGAAGTTTCCCATATGTTGCATACTTTTTTGGACACACTGTAGATACCTATATACGTATCTTCTAATGAAATATATCGACCATACCGCCCATGCCTATGCTGTGGCTGGTTGCAGTGATATAACTGAATTTTTGCTACCTTACTAACTATTTATAGTTTTTTTGAATCGAATATCAAACGATGGGACCTTTTGTCTACTTTTACTGGGGAATCAGAAATTTAAAAAAAATTAATCCAACACGTTGATCAGGAAGAATTCAATCAATTACGGCAATAAAAATTCGATTTTTCGATATTCTAAAAGCTCTTGGAGATATTGAACTGAAATCGCAGAAAATGGAAGAAATCACGGAAAGAAAATGGCGGACTTTGAGTTTGTTTTTATTAAGGTTTTCATATTCAAAACTGTAAGTCAAGTAAACCGTGCATCAAAAATTTTACAAAAAATTGATATCGATCTTGGCGACGCGGTTTAAACAAAAACATTGACCTATATTTAAGACAACAAGAGGCCTATAATGATATCAAATCTGAAAGATTAAATCTTGCAATTAAATGGAATATAGAGCCAGTGTTTCAATATAAAAGACAGCGAAAAGTGCCAAAGCAATTTGATGATCTTGCTGTGGTTTACCAATTTGCTAATAGAGAAGAATACTTTAAAGTCCGGGTATATTACTATACTATTGATACCATCGGCAATCAATTTGTTTTGAGTTCTTAGAACCTAATAATATGCTTGAAAAATCAGATGAAGATTTATTGCAAAAATGCCATCTCTTATTTCAAAAATATCGTGAAATTTTTAGTAACAGTCTTGTCAATCAGTTTGCTATGTTCCTTGAACTAGTTAAACCTGACCTCAAAAAACTTTGAACTTTGAACTTTGAACTTTGAAATAGTAATTAATAAATATTCGTATATGGAAGTAGATTTTTCTGAAGTTTATGCTATGTTTTTATTATTTTTTACCCTACCTGTAACTGTGGCGCAATTGGAAAGGTCTTTTAATAAATTGAAAATGTTGAAAAATTGCACTAGGTCAACAATGAATGAACAAAGGTTGTGTGATCTATCCATTTTAAATATAGAATACAATATCGCAGCGAAGTTAGATTTAACACATCTAATAGATAATTTTGTTAATGTCAAAGTCATATGTTATTAGTTTTTACATTTTGTTTAAAGATTTTTTATTTTATTACTCTTTATGTGGTACGGAAAATACCCTTCTAGATATTAGCAATACTATATCGCAGGGAAGTAAGATTTAAAAGATCTAATATAATGTTCCTAATGTCAAAGTCAGAAAAAGATAATTCTAGATTTCCGTTTGTTATTAGTTTTTATATTTCATTAAAAGTGTTTTTATTTTATTACTTTTTATGTGACACGGAGAAAATACCAGTCTAGATATTAGTAATACAATATCGCAACGAAGTTAGATTTAACAGATCTAATGGAGAATTTTGCTGATGCCAAAGTGAGAAAAAGATCATTCTAGATTTTAGTTTGTTATTAGATTTTAAATTTTGTTTAAAGTGTTTTTATTTTATTACTTTTAATGTGATAGGGAAAATACCAGTCTAGTTATTAGTAATAAAATATCGCAGCGAAGTTAGATTTAATAGATCTAATAGATAATTTTGCTAATGCCAAAGTCAGAAAAAGATTATTCGAGATTTTAGTTTGTTATTAGTTTTTATATTTTGTTTAAAGTGTTTCTATTTTTTTACTTTTCATGTGATACGAAAAATAACAGTCTAGATATTAGTAATCCAATATCGCAGCGAAGTTAGATTTAACAGATCTAATAGATAATTTTGCCAATGCCAGTTTATTATTAGTTTATTATTAGTTTTTATATTTTGTTTAAAGTGTTTTTATTTTCTGGCTTTTTATGTGATACGCAAAATAACAATCTACAAGTTTTGGTATTAATTAGCTTTCATCCTAAATAAAAATGTATTTTTTTTCTTACTTTTCATGGAATACGAAAAAATATTAGTTCTTTATTAGTTTTCGTCCTGAATAAAAAGTATTGTTATATTCTTCCTTTTTATGTGACACTCATATATCATGTATTACCTATGAGAAATGCCTTAACTTAGTTTAAAAATATACAAGGGGTAGGGGCCCATAAATATCTTTTGCCCTGAGGTCCAAGCGTCCCTAGATCCGCCGCTGGCCTGATTTATCAATGACAGGACAAATACCGACTCTGACCACATCCATAAGCTTGCTGGGCATCAACGTAGAAAACAACATGTCTTGGCGTAACCACGTCGCCAAAATCGCCAAGGCAGGAGCACAAAAGCTAGGAGCACTCTATAGAGCAAAGAAGTTGTATACACCTCATCAGCTCTTATTACTCTATACTCTAAGGCCTAGATAAAACCATCTCTGGAATACTGTTCCCATGTGTGGAGCTCGGCACCCAAACACTTGCTCAAGATATTAGATTCAATACAGAGGAGAACAGTCCGTCTCGAGGATGAGTGGACTAAGGATCTTGATAGCCTCGAACATCGAAGAAAAGTGGCGGACCTATCTCTTTACTATCGCTACTACTACGGAAGGTGTTCGAACAAGCTGGCACATATGATTCCGCCCAGAGTTGTGCCAAACCGAAGCACCCGTCAGATACAAGCTGCTCATGAACATTCGATTCAGTTCCGAACACCTAGGACGTTACTGTAGCGGGACTCCTTTGTCTGGAGGACTGCTTCGCTTTAGGATGGACTTCGGAGTAACGTCTTTCCCGAAAACTACAACCTACAGCGCTGCAACCCCAACGCCCACCGTCTTCTCGGCACACGCACCGTTCTTTGAGTGATGTACTAACCCAAACTTACCACTTGGGAGCAGGTTACTCTTACTGTTTTATGCAAAGTATTGGTGAACCTAATAAAAAAAGTCTTGTTCCAGTGAGCTTACTTCCTGACATGGATATATAATTTCTTGATGCAGGTAAGGTAGATTCATGATATTCCAATTATTGCATAAAAAGTTTCATAATAAAACATAATATTAAGAAACTACATTCTAAACATTATAGTAAAATAAAATTGAACTTATTTGAAACAAGGAACAGTGAAATACGTGAATAACATGTTAACTTCTATAACTTTTCAGGCTTCTTCAGAATCATTATCAGTGTCTTCATTGTTCCACGTATCGCACCTGAAACATCCTCTTTGGTATCAGAAGCCTGGCACATAACGTCATATGGAACAAGGCAGTAGAAATATTAAACACACATCGCACCATTTATTTTTCTTGACATCCAGAGAATAATTGCTACCACACATTCCACAGTCCTAGTAATCATCTATAGAAACCGCTTTCTTAGTTTGTCTGTTAGCTGCGACTGGTAAGTTCGCAGAAACCATGGGGATTGGCAATGGAGGAAGACATGATGACGTTGATAGTTCATCGATCGATGAAGAAGGCACATTCCCTTCCCTCTTGAATCGCATGTCTTTCGATTCAGATTGGCAGTAGAAGGCTTTGTTGGCGGAGTCAATATGTTGGTAATTTCAAAGTTTGGTTGAGTAGGCGCTGCAGCAATGGCATGGGTATATCCCATATTATCTGAATGCATTTATAACTGGATTAGTATAGTATGAAAGTTGGTTCTATTAGGCTTCTCAGTATTTCAGTGAGGTTTTACTCATTTATAAACGCCCACACTCAGCGGCTGTAACAAATGGCTCGAGTGTGCCGGGAATGCAAATAAATAAACTATGTCCTGACACAAATCCAGAGGGATTTATGAAATGCCATTTTTGGGAAAAATAAAAGTTTAATCCAACTGCACTTTTCAATTCGCAAAAATTTCAGTTTTTATGAATCATCAGCAATTACAGATACAACCCCAGGCCTAAACTAATCTGTACTTATAAATGTTTTTGGATTTTTCTAGTTAATAGCCAAAACTAGCAATATTTGAACTAGAAAATCCAGGCCGTGCACTAAATTCGTTATATTTTCAGGTCATTGAAGCGAAACTACCACCATGCACGTGTTGTTTTCTTTATAACTTCTTCATGAAATTTAATTTTATAGATGATGATGTTTACCGGGCTGAAAGAGAAAACTTTTAAGAGGTTTTTTCACCCGTTTGGACTCGGTGATTTCTAACTTTTTAAGCGCCTGCAAGGAAATTGTGTTATTCTTTGAATTTATTGTTTATTATCCTCTACACCTATTTCGAGAACAAACAAAAACTTTGAAATTTTATGTCGTTGCGAAGAGATTTTGAAAATATTACGGCTTAACTTTTTAAGATTTTATTAAAAGATAATTTAAAAGTTTTCATGTGCTGCCGAATTGAAGTTTGAAACAATTTACTAAGTGTATATAGATTAAAACTGTCGTTATGTTCTATCTGTTCTAAGTTTTTCTTATACCGACTTTCATGGACTATTATTTGATAGGTCTAAATATATTATATCAAGTTGGGTTTATTGTTTCAGTAATATCTGTTTGAAAAAAGTCTTATTTTATTAGAGAAACTGTTAATCGGAACGGTAAGGTCATCCCTAAAAATAAAATCAATTGAACATAATATTATATAAAAATACATAAAAATAATATATTTGATTACTGAAGAGCACAAGGTGCAACGATTTCTTTAATGTTCCGCACAATTTGCTGTCATTCTTCGAAAATGACATGAACAATGCGGTACGTTTTCTTTCCAAAGGTTGCGGATTATCATCGGTTTGTGGATTATTTAAAATTTCAAAAATATCTAAGCGAATGGATCGTCTCCAATTTGAAACAGTCAGTCTGTGAAGCATCCAGGGCTCGGCGAGATACTTGCGAAGTTCTATCATAAAACTATCATAAAATAATTTTCTACCTTTCTTCGGGATTGGTTGCACCTGAGCGTATTTCCAGCTAGGAAGAAAGCATGCAGTTCGGTATGATAGAGAGAAAAGCCTGCATAGTGGAGCTGTTAGTTCAGCAGCACATTTCTTAAGCATTATTACGGGAACAGCAACCAGTCCTGTGGCCGTTTTAGTGACTAGGCTTTTGAATATTTGTTTCACTCGGTTTCACTTCACGTTAACGAAATACCAGACCTGGCATTGAGGAATTCGCTTTCGGGATAGTTGGGGAGAATCTTTTCTTGAGGATCTAAGGTAGAATTTGACTTTTCAATAAAAGAAATGGACTTTTTTTCGTTTAATGTGAATAAGTTTTATCTTTTTCATGCATAAAAAAATTTATTTGGCCATGTTAAGATTGGAACCAAAGACGACGAAAAATGCTACGGAAAAGGACAATGATTTATAACACATGGAACGTACAAGGCCTCTCTCGAAAAACAAGCGAAATAATATCTGAGCTCAAGAAAACCAAATTGGATGTGATTGTGCTTACGGAAACACCAACGCGCACAACAAGGAGTATCCATTCTGATCCGAGGATTGCTGAGAAACGAATTACTTCATAGGAAGCGATTAATCAGCGATTTATAAAAATGAACCTCACGATAAAGGGACACCCCCACCGAGTTACTATACTAGGAGTGTATGGGGTTAATGAAGATTATTTAATCAACGCTAAAGACGAATTCTTTGAACAACTTAACGATGAAATTAATAGAATAGGAACCTTCAAGGAAATCATAATTTTAGGCGACTTAAATAGCAGAGTAGGACGAAAAGCTAGTGACAATGTTGTGGGAGCATATGGAGAAGAAACACGTAATAACAACGGAGAACGACTTACAACAGTATGCGAACAAAATAAACTGAAAATTTTGAAGGGTTTCTACCAACACCGTGACATCCACCGATACACCTGGACACAAAAAAACCCGAAATCTCAAATCCATACTCGACTATGCCATTGTAAGACAAAACACAAAAATGAGGGTCCAAGACGTGAAAGCATGTAGAGGACCTTCCTCCGGCAGCGACCATTATATGTTGAAATCAAAAAACGTATTCCCCAACAAAGTACAACACCCACAACAAGCAGAGCACGCAAAAACAATAGAAGACAGGCAACCAATACGCTATAACTTGGACAGTCTGGAACATGATAGTGTTCGTGAACTATATAGAAAAAGCTTAGACGAGAAATTAGGCACATATAATTTCAACAACACAGAAGAACATCATGAACATATAAAAAAATTCATACATGCTGCAGCAGAAGAAGCATTGGGAAAGTATAACGAAACCCGGCGAAGAATGAAACCATACTGGTGGGATGACGAAATAAAAGAGGAAATTATAGAAAAAAGAGATAAATACCTCAGAAATCTAACAACAAATAACGATAGCGATGAAATAACCTATAAAAATGCCCAAACAAAAGTAAGAAAAGGAATAACGCAAAAGAAAGCGAAGCCTGGGAAAAAATTGTCAAAAATTAAATACCTACTTAAGAGGAAGAAAAAGCTCAGAAAGTTGGAAGCTTTTAAAGAACATGAGAACCAGCAAATCAAAAGAAATAATATCGCCAATATCAACACAGAAATGGCAAGAATACTTCAAAAATCTATAAACCGGGAATAGACCAGGATTTAATAAGGAAACAAACATAGCCGGAATTAACATATATTCATCTCAACTAAGAGTGAGTCAAGAGGAGGTTAAAGAAGTAATTATGTCACTTAAAACCGGAAAATCCTCAGGACCAGGTGACATTCCCGCCGAATTAATTAAAGCTGGAACCGAAACGTTATACGAACACCTTAGAAAACTCTTCCAAGACTGTTTAAATGGCAGAGACATACCAACTGAATGGCACATATCCATAATGTCAACAATCCATAAAAAGGGTAGTAGGAACCAGTGCGAAAACTATAGGGGGATCGCAGTAACTAGTACGCTAAGTAGAATTTACGGAAAAATGTTAAAGAACAAAATCGAAAGCGAGTATAAAGATCTAGAGGCGGAAGAACAAGCTGGATTTAGAGCCGGTCGGTCCACAGTAGACCACCTATACTGTGTTACACAACTGATTGAGAAAAAAAACGCAATCAAGCAAGAGATCCATCTGTTATACGTGGACCTGCAAAAAGCATATGACAGTGTACCTCTCACAAAATTCTGGAAAACTCTAAAACAAACGAACATCGTAAATGGATTGATAAAAGCCGTCCAAAAAATCTATGACAAGAACGAAACAAAATTTAAAATAGGACGAAATATCTCCAATGGGTTCACTGTTACAAAAGGTTTGAAACAGGGATGCTGTCTTTCGACGACACTTTTTAAAATTTATTTAGAACAGGCCCTCAAAGTATGGAAACGGAAATGCAATGGTATGGGAATACCCTATACGCCCTATGTTTCGCAGACGACCAAATCGTAATAGCACAGGATCATGATGATTTAAGCTATATGACTCGAAAACTTATAGAAGAGTACAAGAAATGGGGCCTCGAAGTCAACATAAAAAAACAGAGTTCATGTGCATTGGTGGTCTACCACAAGATATTGACTTGGATGAGGGAACAAAGATTAAATAAACACTGTGAGGAATATAAATACTTAGGAATGAAGATAACACACGATGGGCTACTCGACACAGCAATCAAAGAACGAAAAATACAAGGCAGAAAAGTTATTTCTATGATGAACGGAATCCTATGGGATCAAACTATATCGAAAGCTAATAAACAAGGAATATATAATACCATGCTTAAAAGCATTACAACCTACGGTAGTGAAACATGGCAAATAAAACAGTCTACAGAAAAAATGCTAACAACATCTGAGATGGACTTCTGGAGGAGATCTGCGGGTAAACCAAGAAGAGACAGTATACACAACGACAGAATAAGAAATATAATGGGTGACAGACGCACGATTGTTGATGATATAAGAACAAAACAGTTAATATGGTATGGTCACGTCCAAAGAATGTCAGACGATAGGTTACTAAAACAAATTTTGACATGGACACCCCAAGGGAAGAGAGGAAGAGGAAGACCAAGAAGAAGCTGGAGAGAGGGCATTGACAAAGAGATGAAAGAAAGAGACTTGCCGGAGAACTTATGGCAA
>JAEQML010047526.1:0-56658 GCA_016904865.1 Pissodes strobi | reverse complement strand
AGTTGTACGCTATTGCCGCCGCGTACATTCGTATCTGGTGTAGGTTAGTGTAGGTTAATCTGGGATTGTACTACCTCTCACAAATCTAATAAATGAGTGCATTTCTTTGAGCATTTTCCCGGAGTCACTTAAATGTGCAGTTGTAATTCATGTATTTAAAAAAGGCGATACATCTGATGTGTCCAATTATCATCCAATCTCCCTGTTGGCAGTCATTTCACAGGTTTTCGTAAGGTTGCTTTCAAATAAAATTACCTATCACTTTGAAAGTAATCATCTATTCTCAGACAAGCAATTTGGTTTTCGTCAGGGCAAAGAAACAATCCATGCGATCCTGAGCCTGCTCTCATAAATGTGAATATAATGTCTCAGTATTTTACGACTTGAGTAAGGCTTCCGCATAAGGCTCTCCTAGACAAGCTTCGGCATTATAAGTTTCACCCAAACACCATAAAACTTATTCAGTCATATATGACCAGCAAATTTCAAATTGTGAAAGTAGAGGATCCCTTGTCTGATGTAAGCATACTGGACATAGGAGTTTCCCAAGGATCAATTTTTGGTCCTCTATTATTCTTGTTATTCATAAATGACCTCCCTATGGCAGATAATGAGGCCTTCTACACAGTTTATGCTGATGATGTCAACTTCAATGTAACATCCCCCGTTACATTGAAGTTGTGGAGCATGGTCGAGGTCTGAGGCCTGGTTCCAGTCCAATAGATTGCTGCTAAACAAAAACAAGACTCAATCTATAATCTTTACACTTAAAGAGCCTGTAGGCAATATGGACCAACAGCCTGATAAGTTTTTCGGGGTCTATCTGGATACGAAGCTTCAGTGGGACCCGCATGTTGTTTGTTTCTGGCAAGTTAAAGAGCACTGTTTTTTTTTTTTGGCTACAAACCCTGAAAGATTGTGTTTCGCCTGAAACCCTCTGGTCAGCTTACTATGGTATCTTCTATTCAGCCATGACCTACGCAGTCTTGGCAGGTGCAGGCTGAATTTTTGCATTGCAAAGAAGGGCAATGAGGGTTATTGTAGGACTGGGGTATATGGATGACTGCAGAGGTGCTTTTATATGAAATAATATTCTTACATTCCCCGCGGTCTATATTATGGAAAATTTCCTCTAAGTTAGAAAAAGTATTCAAAGCTCTGTGGTGCAGGGGGATTTGCAGAATTGAGAAATGTCAGGATAAGCCTGAATTCATAGCTGTGAAACTCTAATAAGCTTCTTATGGGTATAAGAATAAGATGTCTCTCTGAAAATTTTAATTAAGATAGCGCCCTACAAAATTCAAGATTTTTTCAAATTCTTTTAACCACCATTTTATGGTGTAACGTAACGCTAATATGGTGGCATTGAGTGTAATTTTAATCTAATTATGTCTATGTCCAATGCTATAGTGTTTTATACTTTAAACTGTATGAATTTTAATTTTAGAATTTTTAGTTTTGAAATTTTGGATACCTAGTAGTTTTTTAATCAGGGGCTTTATTTGATACTATATGTCAACTATTGATTTTTTATTTGATTGAACATTGATTTATATAAACATAAATAGAATATTTGTATTTGTATACACTATAATAAAATACACAACTCCAAAATAATCCTAATACAAAATTTTGCTTTAATTTCAGGGTAAGAGTAAATATTAATAGTTCATGACTTTTTGAGTAGTATAGAGTAATTAATAATTAAGAGTATTGCCGCAAATTGGAAATTACTAAATTGGGGCCCTTGTTTTAGACTTTCCTTTGCAATGGAGATACATTGATCGAGTTTCTCAGTAATGGAAGGACAAACAAAATACAAGTGATTATTCTTGAATTAGAGTGTAAGATCTACGGTGCTACTACGGATCAGCAATTGAAATGTTTTCATCAGTACACCCTATTCGTTAATCTTATTCTCGAGACCATTAAAGACTCTTCTTCAATGTTCGTATTTTTCTTGAGAGACACGATTTACTTTTTGGTGCACCTCACAAAAAATTCTATCCAAGACAGGAAACTGAGCAAGGCTATTGTGAGATATTTTGGCTCCTATTTGAGAAATGTTGTTCCAGAGAAATCTAGCGAATTTCAGCAGTTCCTTATATTTACTGTCAACTCGCTTAAAAACATTACAAATGACCACGACCATCTATCAAGTTTGTGCATTGAAATATTAAAATTTCTTATTGTTACCAATGCGGAGTCGTTGGTGACCACCATAGAGAAGTTGGACGCCTTTCCCTTAAAGCCCGAGTTTGAGAGCATAAGGAACATACATAACACCGTCAAATACGGCAAGAAACAAGTATCTATAGAAGACGAGATAAAATCTTTCTTGGAATATAGTGACATAGCGACCAGACAGGACAGCTTAATTCATCTTAAAACAATTTTATCTAAAGAAAAAGGCCAAATGAAGCTACTTTACGACAAGTTAAATGAAATAAGGGGATTTTCAGAGGAGTGTGAGCAAAGTCTTCTTCACAGACTTACCTCAATGCTAATCAAAATGAGTTGCTACCCCAACGAAAATATTAGTAAGGAAGCGATAAAATGCTTAGGTGAATTAGGTCCAGCCGACTTAACCACGTTAGTTTTGGAACCTGAAAAACGAGTGCTGAATATTAAGTGTACCCCTTTTGAGTTACTTACGGGTCATGTGGTATCACTGTTAACTCAGTATGTCGTGGATTCGGATATCAAAGTCGTACGCGCGGCAAGCGCGGCTTTATATGATATTTTGAAGTTCAAGGAGGGCAAAAAGGTCGTAGGTAAGTTCTGCTTTTGTTCATGGTAAATTCAATGCATTTGTCAAAGCTAATTTAAATACATCAGTCAAAGCTATTATCACAAATAAGGTCGAGAAATTTAGGTAACACTATTCTGTACACAGCTTTAAAAATTTTTACCACAAGCTAAATTTCTGTTATAATTTTAGATTCTCGTGTTGATTTTGGATACGGACCGATTGATAAAGATTTCATCACGCCTTACATTGATAACTCTCAAAAATCTACCTCACAAGTTAGGATAGATTTTGAGGTTCTGGCCGAATTAATGGATAATTCGGAATTGTGGCATCCATCGGACATTATAGAGAGTAATAAATGGGTTACCTCTTTGGTTTTGGCGTTGTTGAATTGTTTTGATTATGGATGTTATCTGAAGAATTTGGTTGCAGTATGTAAAGTCAAGGTAAGATACAATAACTATAACAATGCGACAAACACCCAAATAAATCAAAGTCGCATAGAAAAACACATTTCCTATTTTGACACACTATTTCATTCAGATTATTCTGTCCAAGTTATTTGTAAACCTAATGCAACATTCAGGCAGGTAATGAATGGTCAACAGTCTTCGAGTTCTGAATTAACGAGTAATGACTTTGTGGTGGTGTTAGCTGGTCTAAATAATTATGATATTAATAAAAATGATATAACCTTGTTGTCTAATATGTGTTTCTATACTAATCTTAACATATGCACTATTCCAGCCAATATTCTTTACAAAAATATTTAATTTGTTAACAAGAAGATTATTAGTGTAGTGACAAATCTTAGACAGTATTCAACGAATCTGAACTTTTTAGATTTGTATGATAGATTTAGATACTCAGACTACTCAAATGGAGGTATATTTCTGAATAGTAAGGGTCTAAAAAATACAATTTTTATTAAGAATTTTTTATATAATTTTAACAAATCTGGAACAAATTCTTGTCTGAAACAAATAAATATACAAAGTCATGTTAAACATTCTTCTGATATAAGATATGACCATCAAACCCAACAAAAGCAGGACCAACAAGTGTCTTTTTTAGAGATAGATCTTGCAGTGGCCCAGGCAAATGCAAATGATATTAATAAATATTCGCTCTGTAAGATCAAAAATTGATGAACTATTGTTGTTCTTAAAAGACTTCAATTTTCCTAAAATAGTAGTGATTGTCGAGCACTTCACTGGTTGGAACTAGCTGAACCTATTCCCATCCCAAATTATTTCTTAGTTTGTAGGTTTTCTAGGGAAGTAAATTCCCACGGAGGGACTTTAATTATGATTCACAAAGAATTTTTAAATAATTTTGAATTTGTTACTATAAGTAAGTTTAACCATATTTTAGGGGAAAAAATTTGTGAGTTTTGTTCAAGATTGAATTTATACATATTGGGTGTCTACAGGTCTCCAAAGGCAATTGTTGTACAGTTTAAAAAAAAAATAGAGTTTATTCTCTCTGGAGTTTCCTGTAACGCCTTTATTATTCTTACTGGAGATTTAAATATTGACTATATGGATCACTCTTGAAAAATTAAATATTCTTGTGGCTTTCCCACAATTGAAAAGACAAGCAGAAGACGAAGGAGCAAACCAAGGATCACTCTTGTCGAAACAAGCAATTTTTGGAAAACATTTTTAAATCAAATAGCTTATCCATGCATGTTGATCAGCCTACAAGAATTACTTCCACTACCTCTACAATAATAGATTATGTTTGTTCTTCCTCTAATATCTCTGCGTTGGAATGCTCGACCGTGTATGCTGGACTGTCTGATCATGAGGCGGTTTATTGTTCATTTCCAATAAAAATCGCAAGAACTAATGTTAGGAGAGGGAGACTATTTGCAAAGATATATTAGAAAATTTAGTTTGCTCTGTGGTCAAACTGACGGGCAGAGAATTTTTTCAAGTTTGGGGCATTTTTATCTACTTTTAAATAGCAAATTTAACACAGCCTTTCCTATAGTTAATATTAATCAGAAAAAACGTGGTCCCTGGTACACTAAAGGTCTTCAAAAATCAGCGATAAATATGAGATCATTGCATTACATAAAAAAGTTTGCGGAAGATAATGGGGGGTCTTTTAATTATTTTTATAACTATCGGAAAATTTTTAAAAGAACAATTAAAATGGCAAAAAGATTATATTATAAAAGTAGAATAAAGCAGTCGTCAAACAAAACAAAGGAATCCTGGAAATATATTAACAAATTAAGAGGAAAAAAACTGACTCAGTTTTTTTTGAGGCTCTTCCTGACTCGGTTCTGGATGCATTAGCCGGAGCTATAAATGAGTCATTCGATAATGGAAAATTCCCAACTTGCTTAAAAAAGCCCTAATTATACCTCTTTTTAAAGGCGGAGATCACAACCTTCTTTCCAACTACCGCCCAATTGTTCTGTTTCCCATCATATCCAAGATAGTTCAAAAATTAGTTCAAGTCGGATTACTTCATTCTTAAAAAAACATAATCTGTTAAGTGCCTCACAATTCGGTTTTCAAGCAGAAAAGAACACAAATGATGCTATTTTTGAACAACTCTACATCCAATTGAATGATGGTGACAAAGCTTCAGCGGTGTTCTGTGATCTATCGAAAGCGTTCAATTGCGTGGATCATGGAATACTGCTGGCGAAATTGGAAGTATATGGAATTAGAGGAAGAGCTATAGAGTGGGTCCGTTCCTACCTTTCAGAGCGATCACAGTCTGTCATTTTTAACAAAAAATTTCACTTCTGAATTTTTGAATGTAGGTGTACCTCAGGGGTCCATGCTGGGACCACTTTTATTTTTGGTTTTTGTAAATGACCTTGCTCACCTTCCAATCAGTGGAAAAGTTACTGCATTTGCAGATGATCAGACTCTTCTGTGGCATGGTCCTGATGTGGAGAGGCTTACTATGGGCATTCAGAATTATGTGTCTCTTATAAAGGAGTGGTGCGATGCAAATCGTTTATCCTTTAATGTTTTTAAAACTAATGTTTTAAATTTTAAATGTGATATTAAAGATATCCGTGTGGAGGATGAGATATTATCAAATCCTGAAACAAACAAGTTTCTAGGCTTAACCATAGACAACAGTTTAAAATTTGATCAACATATTAAAACTTTAAATAACAAAATTTCGTCAAGCTGCTACGCTCTTAGGGTTATATCGAGCAACCTTGGATTGGATATTGCTAGGACTGCTTATTTTGCCTTAGTTCAATCTATCCTTTCATATGGAATTTGCTTTTGGGGATGCTGCGCGCGGTATCTGACCCAAGTCAGTGTTCATTCTTCAGAAGAGAGCCAATAGAAATATGTGTAGCGTCATCTCTTTTTGGAACAAAAAATTTTAACTCTTTGGTGCATTTTTATATTGGAAACTGTATGCATGGTATATAAAAATATAGAAATGAAGTGTTTAGAAACAGTCATTATAAGGTGCGCCGTCCTTATCTCCTCTATTTAGTTATTCCACATTCAACTTTGGTCAAAAACTCATTTGTTTATGATGGAAAAAAAATGTTTAATTGTTTACCTTTAGAAATAAGAAAAGTTGAAAATTATAAGAAGTTCAGAAATAGAACGAAGGAGTTTTTGTTATCAAAGGCATGCTATACTGTCATATATAATAATTCATAAAGCTATTAACTAATTATCACCGTGTCCCAAGTTTGAACTTGAACTTGGGAATTATTTAATAAACATTACAAGCAAACTATAAACAACGCGAGCAGTCAACGGGAGCGATTATGAACCTTAAGCATGCAATGATCAGCAATTTCTCTAATATAAATACACTGGCAAACCTTCAGTTCGTCAGACTTTTGGTCTCACCTAAAACCAGCTCCAGGGTTAGTCACATGACTGCTTTTGGTTCAATCCGCTCTTTGGTTAGTCACATGATTGCTAAAGTTCTAATCCTTTTCCTACCCCAAACCTAGTTCTTGGTTAGCCACATCGACTGCTAAGACTAGGGGTTTCATTAACCACAGTAGAACAGTCGAGTCTGTCAAAGTTCTTCGAGTGAAGTTTCTAAGTAGTCTGTCAAGTAGTTCAAAGTGTAGTGTCCAAGTGCTCTTAGATACCTTAACATTAAATAAAACGCAACACAACATAAGATAAACTATATTTACAAAGCAGTGACCAAAAAGACCTATAAACAATTCATAAAACATACCTCAAGTCGAGAAAGCATGCGCACCTTAATAATTGGGTATAGGCTAGTCTCATTAAGTTTCTGACCAGTAAACGCTGTTAAAAACTCTATCGTTGGGTCTTTGACCAATACACATTGTTAATCTTTTCTCATTAAGTTTACCTAATATACTTTATTGTTTTTAAGTGCTTTCTTTATCTTCGCTTCTCACCTTACGTAAAGAATCCCGTACTACCATCAGAGTTATACCCCTGCACGCTGAATATCGCTGAATATCGCGATTCAACGTAATGTTACGGCTAGCCTAACAACCATCCGAACGTTTTTGTGCTACCCTATACAACTAGCCGCCGTGCCCCTCGCTTCTTTGTCTGTATGACTCATCGCCCGGCCGGTCGCGAAGTATCAGGATCGCTGGACTGGAATTATCTCGATGGCCTCGTCGAGATCATATAGAGTGGCGTCGGAATACTTCCCGAATATTCGTGATAGATTGGAGATTATATATAAGCAGACCTAAGGTGAATGTTAGTCAGTCGGTTAGCAGTTCAGTTCAGTTAATCATTGAGTGTTGAATAGATATTAGTGGTAAAGTTATAAGACTAGTTTAGTGAGTTAAATTGTATACAGTGGTAGTGAATAAAGAGAGTATTAGTTGAAAATAGCAAAGTTGTAATTCTGTTAAGAACCCACGGGAAAAACGTAACAGTATGATGACAGACCGGTGGAGGCATTAAGAAAAAGTTAAAAGAACTGTCATCACGATTACTCGCGACAATACTTTGGAGGAGTTCTTTTTGGAACAAATGTTTAGGCTCTTTATTATATTTTGTGTTTTACCTATATTGTTTTGTCTGGTCTATTTTGTCTATGACTTTTATACAGCTGTTAAATGTATATTGCTTTTATGTTTAATTTGTATGCTTAGTTTATTTCCTTGATGTTATATTTTATTGCACCTTTTTATTTTGTACAATGTCCTATTTTATTTCTGCAAATAGTAAATAGTGATCTTACTTTTGTTGACTTAATAGTAATTTAGGCTTGACTATCCTGGTTAATTTTAGATTTTCTGACTTTCTATTCTTTTTGTAGATTCAGTTAAGTTAAGCATGGCTTTGTCAATATGTACCATGTATTCAGACAATAAAGCTACTTTGAATTGAATTGATCTGATTAACTCTTAGCTACATAACGTTTTCGCGATAATTCATTCAACTCCTGGACAAAGATTTAAAATCCTGGATTTTAAAATTGCAATATTTCTACACATTTCACCTGGTTTAACTTTTAATTTCTTTTTTCAGGCTAAATTTTGCGAAAACATTTTACCTCTGTTGATTTATCTGATGTTATCATTGAATAACGCCGCAGTTACGAAAATGTTATCCAGCCATATAAACGATTTCTTCAGGGAGCATTGGAAATTAACGGTTTCATCCTCGACTGATAAAAACCTAATACCAGTGAATAAGAATTCTGTCAAGTGTATGTTAGATGTTATTAATTTTATTAGACAGCAACCCAGTATTTCTAACAAGTAAGTTATAGTAGAATCGAAGAAATTATTGCTATATTCTTGGGCTTAAACATTTTGTATTTAACTGTCTGCGTGTAAAATTGGACTAATGAACACTGGAATACATTTAATTTGCACTGATTGGTTTCATCTCTGTACAATGCCAAAGCATTTCAATGATCTTAGTAATATGTAAGGCATAAGGGAATACATTGTTGTAATACAAAGCTCATTCTCTTAGCACTTAGAAAGTGCCCTAAAAATTATATAGACGAAGATACCTTAAAATTTAGCATAATCTATCTATTTTGAAATTTCACATAGATACATGTATGTATTGAAATTATGTGCACCTAAGAAGATCTCTGAACTAACAACTTTTATATTTAGGTTAGAAAATTTGAAGCTTAAATACTTGCCAATTGCTAAAGCAGCTGCATTTTGTTCTGCACACTTTTCGGTATTGCTTTACGCTGAATTGTGGTGTCGAGAAGAGATAGCAACCATCGAAATGGGGAATCCAAGAGATGGAACTCCGTTTGAAAACGGATTCACCCTGCTTGATCATATCTATGAGTACGTTCCAGAGGAAATAGGAATTACTCTACAGCAGATTTTACAAAGTGTAAGTACCTAATTCGACAATCGCAAAGTCAAAACTATAGCATATTTTACCCGCTAAGGGTAATAAAAACTAACAATATAATCCCGCGAATTTTGGAATAATTTTTTAAGCCAGTTAATCCTAATTTGGCATAGAGCTACCTCTAAGATTTATTTATTTATTTATTTATTTATCAATATACGGGATACCCCATTTTTAAATTATATTTCAAATAATTAGCATTCACGTAACAATAGCATAATGTCAATCTTAAAAAAAATATGAATATATCAGAGGGATATGTCAAAGCATACCAAGTTGTAGCTTTGACCGGAAGTTACTTCAACGATATTTATTAAATGATCCTCTGAAAGGATCATTCTCAGGATGAGCATTCAGAAGTGCAACGTTACGGGTAAGAGGATAATGAGAGCCATAATTAGTCCTATGGATACCGAGGGAGAAGATCTAACACTTCCTAGGAGCTCGAGATGATATTTTAACAGACTATGAAGATGAGGACAGTCAATATGACCATTAATTAATTTATATAAAAAATACAAGTGGCAGAGTCTTCGACTATCCTCAAATGATGGAAGACAGAGGATCTGTCGCGGACCCATCAAGATCATCCGCTGCACCAAGCCTGTACGCACAACAGCTTAAAAACTTACGCTAGACTGCCTCTAGTTGGACCTTGTAGACATTGTAAAAAGGTGACCACACAATTGAAGCATACTCCAAATGGGATCTAACCAGGGAGCAGTACAGTAAGCGAAGTGAGCTCACCGACAGATTTTTGCCGGTTCTGAGAATGAACCCCAACATTTGATGAAGTTTACTCATTATATACTTAATATGATCTCTGAAAGTGATTTCCGAATCAAGATAAATTACCAAATCGACAACATTGAAATCATGAACATTAATTTTTATAAGTAGTTCTAACGGTTCTTTTATTGTGTTTAAAAAAAGCTAATGGAAAAGCACCTGTCGGCATTCAGGGACAATTCATTGATCTCCGACCAATCTGAAAAAGCTGCTAAAGAGCGTTGGAGCAATGTGGAATCGCTTTCATGATCAATAATTCTAAACATTTTGAGATCATCAGCATAAAGTAAGTACTCACAGTCCCCAAGATAATTATCAATGTCACAAAGAAACAGGCTGAATAATAGCGGAGCACAATGGCCACCCTGAAGCACACTCGAAGTAGCCACAATGATACCAGATTCAAAGTTTCCAATCTTAATCCTCTGTGTGCGCCCCACCAACATACTCTGGAGCCACCTGACCGACCGCTCATCAGAGCTAATCGCTCTGAGCGTGGCAACGAGTAAATTATGATCCACCCTGTCAAACGCCTTGAAGAATTCAGTGTAGATTGCTTCAACCCGACAACCTCTCTCCAAGGCGCTCAGCAGGACAGTCTCATAAGAAACGAAATTGGAAACGGTAGACCTACCGCTGACAAAGCCGTGTTGACGCGAATCAATCAAACTGTTTACACATCGAGCCCAATTGACCGTGCACAAGGCCATTGAGCAATTTAGGGATTTCAGATTGTTTAGATATGGTCCTATAATTACTTACACATTCCCTCTCTCCACATTTAAAAATAGGTACTATAAAGCTCTCCTTCCAGATCCCCGGAAGCTCACCCTCAACTAGTGACCTATTAAACAGCATCTACCTAGACGCACGACTTTGTACTCTCTAACCTGCTGAACTTCCAGTGTGCTAAGCAAATGACTAACGAGATATTTGTCCTGATTCACTTGTACTTTAATGTCATTTGAGTTATTCTCGTCAATATTGAATACCATTAAATTTTTAGACCTTGTTGACTTCTTGTAATTCTGTAAACTGACTATTGTCAGATAACGGGCCGGACGAGAGCAGACCTCTGTCAACACCATCTCTCGCTATGATTGTAGAGATTTCCTCCTGAGGCTCAATAACTGTGGATTCCAAATGATTGATTCGCTCGCTTTTTAGAGTGTTTTTTAGAGTGTATGGATATGCAAAGTGCATATCCATCATATTTAAGGATTTTTGTTGCATATCTACATATATCCCTAAAAACCAGCATTATGGTGTATAAAGTACATCTAAATTCAAAGAATTAGAACAATAATTAAGTTATATAGACAGGTAGCAGGCATTTGTATTTATTTTTAATTTGGGAATGCCTTTTGAGCAATCAAAAAAACGCCCCTCTTACATCAGTTGATATGGAAAGAAGTTTTTCCATTTATAAATTTTTGTATTTTGATAGAAGACAAAGATTTTTAATTGAAAATTTCAAGAAACATTTAGGGGTTTATTGTTTCTACAACTAGTAACAACCTTTTTGTAAATATCTTTTAATAATAATTATTAATTTTTTATATTTAGGTCCCTTTAAAATATGTGTTTTCCACTGTTCCATTTTCCATAGTTTTAAGATATTGGTGTTTTAATAATGTATGTTTTTAACTAAAGCAATAAACTGGCATTTTTTATATCTAGGTCCCTGTAAAATATGTGTTTTCCATTGTAGTGCATCAGGAAAATACTCGGTATTTCATAAATTAGATCGTGAAGGCAACTCGACTAGTCGAGGTCTAGACGAAGGTTATTTACATTACCTGTTACACGTAATATTATTGTTTAACTTCAATGAACGAGATACTCGACACGGGTGACAAGGCTAAGTCAACCTTGTCGAATTAGCGTTGCATCGTAACATTATATTTATAATACGAACCTACACCAACCCTGGATATATAGAGAGAATAGAAGACTGAGTGACGCATTGATATGCGTACGTAGATTATAAGAATATACGTTATGTCGCGTTATTATCTTATATATTCTTTGCTAAAATTAATACAGAACTCCATAGTTACCTGGAGTTTTATTCAATAAATAAAAAGAGTTCCACACCATTGTTCAATTTTGCATAGTTTTAAGATACTGATGTTTTAATATTGTATATTTTTAACTGAAGCAATAAATTGGCATTTTTTATATTTTCTTGTTGCTTGCATATTTCCAAAATTTTCCGCATATTTTGACTAAAATCTATGCATATATATGCGCATATTTTCATTATTTCTACTAGCATATTTGGGTTAGTTTAGTTATCATTGATCTCATAAAGGGTAGTTTGTAACCCTCTTTTCTGATCGCGAAGAAGTTCAACCACTCCAGAAATAACACGCAGAACATCCTTGTTTGTTGTGCTCGGTTTATTTAGTAAGTTATCTAATTATTGTTTTCGTAACATATTCTCACAATTTTCGGAGGCTGTGGACTCGCCCCTCTCAGTTACCGGCGGAACCCTAGGTTCACGGAGATAATCACGGATTTCCGTGTTTTTACTTAGTCTGCAGCCGGCCTTATTGCCAGTACCCGAGCCACCACTTTTTCCAAATGATAAACGTTTGTTTATGCATGACCAGGAATGCGACTTAGTTTTCTTAAATTGAGCACACATTTTATCGTACTCCATCATTAATTAAATGGTTCCAAACAGTGAAGATGAGTGGCTTAGCCTATGGTTTCATGTTTCTAAGAAATCTGTACTCTTTACATGCTTTTACCAAAGGACCAAAAAGATAATTTGTAAAAATCTGGGCATCTAGTAGTGTCAATAATCCCCACACTTATGGAAAGTTGGTGATCTTATGTGCCCTCAGTTTTATAATATTCTCAAGCGGTTAAGGTTATCCCTTACATACATTTTACCCTGTTTTAGGTTGAAAGTTACGTGTCAGTCATATTTTTGACGCTAAAGTATCTATATAGCCTTCATTGTTAACTTTTTAAGGTGAGACCTTAAAGAGCCTTGCACGTTCTCTAACCAGTTGATAGGCGATTTCCCCACTGACATCGGAATAGTTCTGGTGTTTGAAAGTCGATAGGACTATTAGTTCAGAGCATTTATTTCTTTTTCAGGCTTACAAGTCGATAGGAGATTTGGACGCACTGTCAGGTTGTGGCATATCACTTTTATTACGTCCAGAATATCGTGTGGAATACTACAAAAATATTGGCCAGTGGGGACAAGTAATGAATTATTACAGCATGCACCCGATGTCAAGTTTAGAATCGAATCAAGGCAATTTGATCGAGAGCTTTAAAATGAATCAGCTGTATCAGCTGCCATTGCTGTGTAGCAATTTGTCCATAGAACCTCAGTACGAATGCTTGTGGCGGTTAGGCCAGTGGAACATGAATAAAAAAGACAATGTTAAATCTACTGAGGTAATGTTATGCGATATTGTTCATAGATTTAAAGGCTTTTTGTATTTGGAGAGCCTGAGTAGAGCCAGTACCTTTCTTACAGAAGATATTGGTGTAGTTATGAACACTTCACCTATATTAGAGATAAAAGATTGAAATTCACGCAAAATATATATTTATAATAATGAATGATAATTATTTAGATAGTAACGAATTTTCGTTTAATTTTAGGTAAACTCAGAAAGCTATGAGAAGTACAAATTTAATTCTTTGAAGGCTCTTTGCGACAATGATTATTACACCTTTGCTGCATCAAAGAACCAGCTTAGTATGTGCATTATCAACAATTTGAAACATACAAGTCTAGAAAGCAGCAAGAACTTGTATCCAATTTTTTCTCAGTTGCAGTCTTTAATAGAAATGGATGATTGTTTAAACGCCATGGATAGTCGAACTATTGAAAATATGCTCAATAAATGGAGGGCACAAGATCTGATTATAAGAAAGAACGATTTTCAATTTGTGGAGCCAATAGCTGCCCAACGAATGACTATTCTGCGTGAATATACTAAAAAAGAACCCGAGTTAAAGAAAGCCTATTTTGATATGGTTTTAAACTTTGCAGGTAACTAGTAAGTGCAGAGTTACAATAAATTTTTCTCTCACTGTCATTATTTGACCATTGCATAACGTCCTTAAAACTTCCTACATGATTGCTCTTTGATACTGTTGTATGTTTGTGTATATTACCATAAAATTTTGATTTTAAAGTTTTGTTAATGGAACTTTGTTCATAAATAAATAAATTCAAATATACACCCAATTTTGCAATTTCGAAGCATTAAAATCAAAAGCACTATTTTGATATATCTTAAATAATTTAATTATAAATTAAAGAAAACAAAATTAATGAGGCATATTTCTTTCTAAACCTAATATTTGAAAACAACCTGTTAAGATTCTCAGCATTGTATCAATAATAGCAGTAGACCAAGTAGAACAATTTAGATTTAATTCCTTTACACTGGATATTTTCAGGATAGTATTAATATGAGCTTTGTACAGTAAGAACTCACTCGACAGAGCTTAAAGTCTTAAATTAGTGTTAATTAAATCCAGCTGCCAGTCGACAAAGGGGCGCAAAAAATGCCATTAAGTAAAAAACCTAATGTAAAGGTAAACCGGAAAATTTGTCGACCTATTACACAGGCTGGGAAGCTGGATTTTTTTGATGCAGTTTGCAATGTTGATTGGAGTTTTGCCGAGCTGGCTGATGATGGTATAAATGAGAGATTTGAGCAGTTTGTTTCATTGGTGAATGAGGCTTATCTGGGGTGCTTCCCAGAAAAACAATCCGCTCTGATCAGGGTAACATCTCCTGGTTCAATAATTACCTAAAAAACATGCGAGAGCAGCTCCATTTCTTGAGTGACCTGAATAGGCAGTATCCATGTGAGGACTTTAAACTTGCTCTAAATAAATTTAAAGCGGAGTACTCGTGTTCAAATAAATTACCATCTTATTAGAGACGCAACCAATCCTGCTAAATGTATGTGGAAGATACTCAATCAAAACAGACCAAATGTTAAAACAAATTTTGATCAAAATTGTACTATTTCTCCTGACGCATTTAATAACTTTTTCACAAATGTAGCCTATGATTTGGCGGAGTTGGTTCTACCTGCTGATTTGACCCCATCTGATTTAATGCCTACTGTTGCTCCCCACTCGAATCCTTTTCTCTTCAGAGAGGTATCTTTCAATGAAGTAAGGAACATCATTGACAGTCTAAAAAACAAGAGCACTCAGAATATCTTTGGTCTGGGTGTAAAATTGATAAAATCAGTACAAAATCGGGTTATTGTTCCACTAACTAAGCTTATAAATGCTTGCATAAACAAATCAATTTTTCCAAACATCCTGAAAGAGGCTTTAGTGACTCCTATTTTTAAAAAGGGTAACATGGATCTTCCTGAAAATTATAGATCGATATCACTGTTGACAGTTTCCTCGAAGATCTTTGAACAATGTATTCAGATCACTAATTGCTTCATCTTTAAAGATTATTTTACTGACTGTCAATTTGATATGAATACCACCCTGGCAATAGCTGACCTCACATCATGCATTTTAGACTCATTCAATGAAGGTCCTATCTGTTCCTCTTTATTCTGTGAGGCCTTCGACTGCGTATCTCATGATATTTTAATAAATAAAAACGGTCTGCCTATCATTTTGACAACAGCAGCATTGATCTAATAACATTTTATTTGGCAGAAAGAACTCGGGTGGTTCGGGTTGGTGGTGCCACATCATCGAAGGGGACTATTGTCCCATAAAGATCTGTGCTTGGGTCTCTCTTATTCTTAATTTTTGTCAATGACTTACCAAATATTGAGCCCAGTGTCAAATTTACACTTTTTGCTGATGACACCACCATCTCGACTTCCGCTGATTCCGTAACATATGCTGTTGCTGATTCTAAGAGCAGGAAAGGGCCAAGCTTGGGTTCACGGTAATGTCAAAGTCACAAAAACCTTTATTATCAAAAGATATAAATCTCGTCGACAAAGCAAAATATATAATAATAACCAATAGGGAACATATTAATTAAGTAAGTAGTCAATTCCAAAAAGAGATGCCACAAAAGGTTATTAATCCTACTAATAAACAATTACTAAACTCTTAAACTAATTAAAAACATATTTTTATAATGTAATAAATTTAAAACTCAAACAAACAAATATTTATACATACATAAATAGTACATAGATCTCCGTCAGTAAAGAACAATAATTGGATTGAAGAATTAAAATGCATCACTGTAAAATTCGTCAATTCTCAATTGTATAGTAAGTCTTACCAACCAGCAATGCCTGAACTTCTCTTTTAAAACGTTTTAAATGAAAGTGCTTTAAACTATTTGGAATGCGAGTATATACCTTTATATTTTCATAGATTACAGATCTCTTTATCAAAGAAGAGTGGGGAATGGGGTAAATTGTGTATTTGTCTTGTTGTATGGGTAATAACGCTAGTGTTTAATTTTTCACGATTTTTGTGAATAATTCATGCTGTTTCTACAATAAACAAACAACACATGGTTTAAAGTATTTCCTCTTTAAATAGAGGTCCACAAGAATCTCTACTTCTAGCACCACATAAATATCTAATAGCACGTTTTTGAATTAAAAATATTGAATTAAACAGATACTGGCTACACAATCCCCAGAGGCAAATTCCATATATTATCCTAGATTCCACAAAGGCATAATAAACATTCTTTCCCATGGACTTTCCCAGCTCACCAGCAGTAACTCTGACTGAATAGCAACCAGAAGAAATATTTTTGCCAAGTGCGACAACATGTCCCTCAAAACTCAGCTTGCCTTCAACAGTTAAACCCATAAACTTTGATTCGAGTCTATTCGCAATAGAAATATTGTTGAGAGGAATATTAAAAAGTCGGTCAGATCTAAAGGACACAATATTGGTTTTGACAAAGTTAAGTACAAGAAGATTTGCACTGCACCAAGATGTTATCTTCATGAGATCTGATAAAACTGTGTCCTGCAAGCTGTGATGATCTTTGCAGTGCCACAAGATTGTGTGTCTTCGGCAAACAACATAAAATGACCTGTGATGTCCAAGGAGGCTAACTCGTGTATGAAAATCAGAAACAAGACAGAGCTTTGAGGAACACCCCAGGAATTCACTAAGACATCAGATTCGGTGGAATTAATGCTAACTTTTTGTTTCCGATTCGATAGATAAGACTTCAGCCAAGCCAAGGCTACTCCCCTAAACCCATAATGAAAAAGCTTCTGCAGCAGAATTCCATGATTTACACAATCAAATGCCTTCGAAAGATCACAGAAAACCGCTGCAGCAGCCTCCCCATTATTAATACCCAAATATAGGCCCTCCAAAAATCTAAAGATAGCATCATTTGTGTTGAAGTTTGGTTGAAACCCAAATTGTTGACAGCATAACATCCTGTGCCTATCCAAGAAGAAGGACATTCGTTTTTTTTTTACCAATTTCTCAATAATTTTAGAGAGACTGGATAATAGTGAAATTGGCCTAAAATTAGATGGATCCTCTAAGTCACCACCTTTATGAAGAAGTATGACCGTTGCCAAATGCTAAGATCCGAAGAACCGTATGTGGCAGCCCTTGCAAAATCTTTAATGCTAAGCCACCATCCCCAGAACTTTTCTTATTTTTAACACCTGACATTACCTCTTTCAATTCAGTCAGATCTGTAGGCACAAAGAAAAAAGAATTATCAACCCTTGCGTTGCAATTCAACAGAATTGGAATTTTGAATAATATCCTTTGTAAGGTCTTGTGCTATAGAGCAGTAAAATTTATTGATTAAATCAGTTTTAATGATTTTGGAAGATGGATTATTATTTGCACGTATGTCATTTACAATAGACCAACTCTCTTTTTGTCTGTTTATCGAATTCACAAAACGATTTCGGTAAATTTTGGCCTCCATTATGAGCTTTCTATATAATGACCTATATTTATTAAAATAAGAATAAAATGCCATACTCTTTGTAAATTTTCTTATATAATGAAGTGATCGTAAATTTTTTGATGATTTTTTAAGGCCTTTGGTAAACCACGGTTTTTTATTCTTTCTCTTGATTTTCCTGATTAGGAAAGCTTTATTAAATAGTTGCACTAAAATCATATGAAAATCTTTAATTGGATCATTCGATAAAAGGAACATTATTGCAATTTGCTTCAAGGCACAATTGGTAAAGCCATAGTTAAGCCTACCAAAAATTCTACCCCATTCTAAAATCCTTTGGCCTAGGTGCAGGATTCGAATTAAAATTGCACAGAATTGCATTGTGATCAGACAATGCCGCGTCATCCATTGAACAGAGTTGAGTTCATTTGAACAAACATAATCTATTAAAGTTGATGAAAATTGTGAAATGTATGTAGGATCTTTGACGCGCGTTTGTAAATGAAAACATTTGAAAATATTAGTTGCAACTGACTTTGTATCCATAAAATTTATATTAAAATCTCCTGAAAGTATCACAGATGAAGTTCTAGGAATTGAAGATAAAAGAATATCTAGTTTGTGAAGAAACACAGAAACTTCTGAAATAGGAGATCTACACATACAAATGATATACAAGTTGTTTGTCTTTGAATGACCGATGATGCTGATCTGCAGAATAACCCAAGCTAGAGTTGCATAGTTAGGAATATTCACCATCTCTTCCTCCCTTAACCAGTGTTCAGTGATTATAACTAAATTAGGAAAATTACACTGGTCAAGAAAAGATAGACTCATTAGTCTTGTTTCTCCATGACTGAATGTTAAGTAAAATAAAAAGCATTTGCATGATTTAAAGCCCTATTGGAATCTGGGTTATTAGGGGAAAATTTGAAGTATCAGTTGCTGAGGGCGAACAAATACTCTCATCATTAGCTTTAGATTAAATGGGCTTCACCTTAATGAGAGCAAATCAAATAACATGGTCTTTACAGTTAGGGATCTAAGTAGCATTGATGGATGGAGATAATAATGTGTGTAAGTTTCTGGGAGTTCTTCTCGATCAGAGACCGGTGTGGAAGGTACAGGTTGACAAGTTGGCGGCTGGACTAAGGAACATTTGTTTTATGCTCCGCGGCTTGTCAGACTGTGTGTCTCGTGAGGTTCTGAGATCTGCATACTTTGGTGTTTTTCATGGTAGAATGGCCTATGCTGTCCTTGTATGGGGACACTCATGCTGATAGAATTTTCGGGTTTCAGAGAAAAGCTATAAGAATTGTGGGAGGATTAGGCTATAGGGAAGATTGTAGGGAGCTTTTTATTAATCTTCGAGTTCTGACTGCCGTCCATCTACATACTGGAAACTATGTTACATATCAAAAATAGTCTAAATCTATATGAATGTCACTATGATGTCCATTCGCATTCGCAACTTCTGTCGTTTTAAAAGAACTCAAGAAGACGGGCCTCATTACCTGAGACCCAAATTTTTCAACAAATTGCCAATCGCAGTCAGACAACTTCCATTGATTCAATTTAAGAGACATATATCGATTTTTTGAATGAAAAATGCTTTTCATGCATTTAGTGAGTGTCTTGATGAACCATTCATAGACTTTAATAAATCATTTTAACTATTGTTTTAACCCTTTATGTTTTTTTTTAAATTAATTAATTGACTTGTGTAAGCAAACCATTATTTTGTCACCAATAAAGAATTTGAATTTGAATTGAAAATTTACACTTTTTCAGATTACGCAAAGGATGAATGCCACATAAGAGTTGCAGAAAATGCTATTATTAACATAAGAAAAATCTCGGATTTAGATATCAGTATAGAGAATGAATTACAGTTTAGGGAAGCCCAGCTGGCATGGCTCAATGGCGATAAAATGATAGCCCAACAGCTTTTGAGAAAACTTTGTAAAGTCCCGGACATAACACCCAGGTAGCCACTGCAATAATGTCGTAATGTCAATTTAAATTGGTCTGATTTAGTAATGCTCACATAGTGATTAATATAGGAAAACATGATGATCAAAATCTCATTTGGCATTTTAGGATTTGTGAATTTTCGATTGCGTTAATTATCATTTTAGGTTAAAAGCTAGCTGTCTAAAGTTGCAAGGACTCTACATGGCTGAAATGTATTCCGATCGAGCCTCTATTCTAAACAATTTTAATGCTTCGATTCAGATTTACAAAGAAATACAAAGAGATTTGACTGCTGAAGATTACAAAAGCCTGGAGGACACCTATGACAAAATAGCAACGTTTGCAGATCGAGAATATCAACAAGTAAGTTGCCGTAATAATAGATAACAGTTAAGTTATCTGACTTTCTTGTGAAAAGGAAGTGAGTAATTTATTATATAAAATAGAAGCTTACTCAAAACACCTAGACGCTGTCTAATCACTGTCCCGATTTTATAGTTCGATGGTTTTTACTATATTAAATTATCTTGATGTAAGAAACAAAATATTCAACGTATTACATTTTCGCCGAATGTCAGGTACTTAGGAATAAGTTGAATAATTAGGCATTTCACTTCAAAGAGAGTAAGTTAATGAAAACGTTTTTATTGACTAACCCAAATGGTTGACGCTTCTGTCAAGTGCGCTACTTGTTCCAATCCAGAACTGCCTTCTTTGGAAGACTCCACTGTGATGTGGTCAACTTCCAAGAAACCTCAAGATAGTCGTCCTAAACTTCTGTTGATTGGTGGGAGATGTAATGATAGGTTTCTTAGTTGTGTACGTTTTAAGTTTGGTCAGAGATTCAATGTTCAATGTTTCTTAAAACCTGCATGTACAATTGGGGAATTGGCAACAACAGCCTCATTTTTATCCTCTAGTTTTTTAGTAAAGATGATTTGGTTATTTTATGTCTGAATGGAGCTTATTCACCTATGGTTATTTAAAAAATATATATATTTTACTTTGTAGTTATGACAAGCCCTTGCTATGGACCAACTAATAATGTTGTATAAAGTAGTAACTTGTCTTTGTATAAAATCTTTCATTCTCATAAAATTGACTTAAACAGAATTCTGGAATGTAGTTATGCTCAACGTTTCGATGTTGATTTGGCCGATCTATTGAAATGTCACATTTATAAATATTCTCAAAGCATCGTACAAAACTCAGTAAGTAAAGAAATTTTAGTTCCACTTCTAGTGTTCGTAGCAGCTAGCGAGCCAAGTTTTAGATAATAATATTTATGTCTCTTTTTTGTAGATGTAGTAGAGTGCAGAGCTGGAAACTTCAGAACAAAGCTCTCATATTGCTATAAAAACTTCTAATAAATGTAAAGTCTTATTTACTAGCTCTGCAAGAGTATCTCTACTTTTATTAAATATTCAGTCTTTAAGTTGTAAGTGTGACAGTTTGTATGTATTTTTAGATAGTCTAAGTCATTAAATTTTTATGGCCAGTTTGAACCAGTTTATAAATTTAATAATTTAATAGAAGAAAAGACTTTTGAATTTTCGCTTTGTTTTTGCAGGCAGCTAAACTTATATATGATGTGTTTATATCGTTCTTCTTCTGCCTCAGCGGATGAATTCCTCAAGCGTCTTGATGTAATTCTCTCGAGTCTTTCATCCTCAACAAAAATTATTCTGACTGGTGATTTTAACATTGGCGTTGCTGATAAATCCTCTGTTAATACTATAATGCTTGCAAATTTGCTTGATCCCTATGGTTTATGTTCGTGTCACGGACAGTTCCTCGGCCACAATTGATTATTTATATTCAAATTACGAAAATGTGATCTCTTCAGCTGTTAATGCGGGATTTTCGGATCATGAGGCGGTAAGTGGCATCATTGATTGTTCAAGAAATTTGGCTCGAGCCTCCACGCGTAGTCCTGGTAGAATTTTTAGTACAACTAACTTCAATGAGTTTAATCATTTATGTCTTGGTGCGAATTGACAAAATTTACATCTGGCTTCAGATCCAACCGACAGTTTTTACAACTTAATGCGTGAGCAATTCGATGAAGGTTTTCCGGTGCGGTTGATTAGGATAAAAGTAAAAAAAGAAAAGTCATGGATTACAGGAGGCCTTTTGCTCTCTGAACTATGTTAAAAAATTCACTTACAGCCAGAATGTCATAAATTATTGCAATAAATATTGTAGCATTTATAGGAATACCATAAAGGCTGCCAAAATCTCTCACTATAATAACAGAGTCTCCAAAGCAAAAAATAGGCAAAAGAAAATTTCGGCCATAATTAATAGCTTTCGTAATTTTATGCCATCTCACAATGACCTTAATATTGATCCAGAACACCTGAATAAGTGTTATTGTAAATAATCTTAAAAAAATTTGTCACCTAAATCTGACCCTGTGTTGTATCTCGGAAATATATTTACCATTGGCTCATTTGGCTTTGTCGAAACATACAGACAGGAGATTGTGGAGGTTATTTCTGAGATAAAAAACAAAAAATAGTGTGGAGACAATAAAATATCTATCAATAAAAATAGTTCTTTCGCAGCTGCCTGATAGCGCTTTGGATGCCCTCTCTGCTTGTGTCAATAAGTTGGTCGAGGGGAGTGTTTCCTGCTTACATGAAGTCCTCCTTGGTGATCCCACTATTTAAAGGTGGTGACTCAGAAGACCCATCGAATTACCGCCCAATCTCTCTACTCCCAACTCTATCTAAAGTTATAGAGAAACTTGTAAAGAAAAGAATATGGAACTACCTTCAGTCCTTCAACCTAATAACTGAGACGCAATTTGGGTTTCAAACATTGAATGATGCCATTTGCAGTTTCCTTGAGATGGTTTATTTTGGATTAAATCAGGGTGGGACATGTGCAGCGGTGTCCTGTGATCTGTCCAAGTCATTTGATTGTGTGGATCACAGATACTGCTAATGAAGCTTGAGAGATACGGCGTCCGGGGTGTGACTCACTTCTGGTTTAAACCTTATCTTGAGAGGCGTTCTCAGACTGTGGTGAACTCAGGGGAAAGGTCTTCTGTCTTGGAAGTTGACTGCGGAGTTCCGCAGGGCTCTGTTTTGGGTCCTATCCTGTTACTTATTTATTTATTAAATTCACGGGTTGTTCCCATTTTTACAAATAATACAAATATAATATTAAATCTGATAACAAATCTACTTGATAAAAATAATTAAATACATACATACATGTCCCAGGACAGATAATGTGAGTCTATCCGTCTTACTACTACTACTACCTACCGCCAATTTATACATTTGATCTGTCTTTTAAAGCCAGATAGGGTGCCACCAAAAACGTCTACATCCAGTTCATTAAGCAATCGTAGCGTTCTGTCAACAGGGGAGTGGCGTCTATAATTACTTGCGTGAAAAGGAACAGAGAATAGACTGAAGTTACTCAAAGGACGATTTGGAACATCCAGACTCACCTTAGAGAGGAGACGTGGACAATCCTTTAGCCCATTAAGCAGTTTATAGACAAAGCACAAATCAAACTGCAGGCGCCTCCTCTCAAGAGTTTCGAAATTCAATCTAAGGAGCATCTCAGACCTGTAGTAGACGTCAAAGTTCACCCCCATTTTAAAAGCAGCATATCGCAGGAACTTATTCTGCATCCCTTTCAATGGGTCAATATATGTCCGATACTCAGGTGACCAAACGATTGTTGAATATTCGAGGTTGTATCTCACAAGTTACACATAAAGAATCTTAGCTGTGTTTGCTGAAAGTTCACTACAGTTTCTCATCACAAACCCCAGAATGTTCAAACCTCTCAAGCGAATCTTAGACACATGTTCCGCAAAAGACAGCTTTTCATCAAACTACACTCCAAGGTCCCCGACAACCCCCACACATCTAAGATTCTCGTTATTGATTTTATATTCGGAATTGAAGCTTATATAACAACACTTCTTGACGTTCAACGTCAGGTTATTGGTCTGTGACCAATCCCAAAGAACATTCAAATCACTCTGGAGCCTCACTGCTCAATCGTCCTGTAAACATACTGACCGTTGAATGTTGGATCATACTTGCTATATCGTTGACAAAGAGATTGAACAGTAAAGGGGCACAGTGTGAGCCCTGATGCACTCCCGGCACCACCTTAATTGGCATGGAAAGAAAGTTTTTAATTTTAACCCTCTGCAACCTACCCTCAAGCAAACTCTTCAACCATGCAATTAGTGATGGATCAAACCCCATGGCCCGCAATTTTGCCAATAACAACTCAAAATTCACCCTGTCGAAAGCCTTCGAGAAGTCAGTATAGACGGAGTCAATCTGAAGCTTTTTCTCGAGGGCCTCGTTCAGGTCTACCTTATACATCACCAAATTATCAGTGGTTGATCTCCCAGTTGCGAAGCCAACCTGGCTCTCACTAATCAATCCTCTACTCCTCCAAGCAAGTTGATCATAAACCATACTATCAAACAGCTTTGCCACTGTGTTCTGTTTACGTACTCCACGACAGTTACTAATATCATTAAGATTCCCGGACTTAAATATTGGGGGTAATGAAGCTATGCTTCCAAATATCACGAAAGGTATGCGTTCTCAGAGATAAGTTAAATAATATTTGCAATGGTTTACTTAGGGTAGAGACACATTGCTTCAGGAAAATATTTGGAGCAGAATCAGGACCACAAGAGAATTTATTGGGGAGCTCTGAAATATTTGTAAACATTTCCGAGGAGGAGAATTCACTAACAGAAATGTCAAGCTGGTTCGGAAACCGGTAATCAGGGATTGTGCAGACATCATAGACACTTGAAAAAACTTCCCAATTAGATCAACAATCTCCTGCCCAGTGTCCCCAGACTCAGACTACAGAAACACTGAATCCGGATAGCCATTAGATTTGCGGTTATCTCTTATATATTTCCAGAAGTACTTTGTATCAAGCAAAAGTGAGTCCTCTACTTCCTGCATGTAAAGTGAGTAGCACCTATGATATTGCGACACAGTGCCCTATAACCAAAAAAGAGTTGATAGTCATGGTCAGCTCCAGTCAACACATAATGCTTATGACACATTTTTTTTACAAATGAGATCTTTCAAAACAGGACTGAACCATCTAGGAAAAGATGAAGTTTTGATACGCTTTCTGGGTACAAACATTGTTAATCATTGCTGAATAACTGAATGAAACGTCTCAGCCGCGACAGATACACTCCCTGCCAAACACACATTCCAGTTGACAGAAACGAAAATTATTTATGGCGGTATAATCCGCATACTTGAAATCATAATAGAATTCATCAAAAGATAAAGACTTACCGACAAGTCCTACATAAAAACCAGTGGTGCCCACTATATGGCAAAATATTATCTACAGCAGGAATCACAGAAACACCTAATATATCAAAAAGTCCAAGAATACTCTTATATCACTGACCTAGGCTACTTTAAAACCTCGGGACTCCTTACCATTTTTGCTGACGACCCCTCAATATTGTGGCAAAATAGGAATCTGGAAGGACTTAAGGAAATTATAGTGAATGATCTGAGGATTATTAAAGAATGGTTTAACTCTAATCGCCTTTGCTTCAACTTGGCTAAGACTCACATTGTTGGGTTTAAGTGTGGTGTGGCAGAGCTGCTGTTGGATGTGGATCCTCTTCCAGATGCTTCAGTGTCTAAGTTTCGTGGCGTGCTAATTTTGGGAATCATATTTTAACCTTGAGTAAGAAACTTTCAACCGGCTGTTTTGCTATTAGATTATTAGAGTTGTTAGGGAGGAGTTGGGCCTACAACTAGCGCAAAATGTATATTTTGCGCTTTTTGAGTCCCACCTGAGATATGATATCCTATTTTGGGTTGTTTTGGGACTTTTGAATATGCTCTTTGTTCTCCAGAAAAAAGCACTTCGATTTGCTGTCAACATAAGTATGAGATTCTTGTAATCCACTTTCCGTGGCTCAAAAAATTTTAACCCTTACATCGCTTTTTTTCGGGAAACATCTACTCTTGTTTTTAAAAATCGTTTTTAGGCTTCAGAGTCCTTCTCCTCTTTACAATGCTCGTCAGAACCTCAATTTACCTCTGCCGATCCCAAGGACTACTTTAATTAAGAAATCTTTCATTTATGAGGGTCGTAAATTATACAATCACCTGCCGAGCAGCCTGAAATCAATACAGACTCTAAAATCTTTTCGCTTTTTCCTTAGGAAATTGCTTCTGAGTAAAGCATACTACAATTTGGGGGAGTTCTACCGGGACACGCTATGAGGTATTCTTAAATTTTCCGGTAATGAATCTTTTGTTAGTGTAGATTTGACTTTCTTTCTGGTTGTATGTATTTTAAACTTATTTATATATTCTCATGCTTTGTCGATAAACATTTGTAAATTTTTGAACCAATAAAGTATTTTTTAATTTGAATTGAAGATTACCATTTGTTTATGTAATGTATGTTGTTATAGATAATGACCCATATAAAGTCAGACCTATTCCAAAAGAAGCTGTCGAATATGAAATCATGTAAGGAAGTGGCACAGGCGATGAACGTACAGAAGAAAAAGACCGACGATGAACGAAAGGCTCAAATTATTCATGAGAAGCAAATTAGAATCGACGAAAATGAAATAAATACTACCTTAAAAGATAAAGACCTTGTCTTGGGATTAGCACTAAAGTAAGTTTTGACTTTAAAAATAGTTGTTATTTAGACAACGGCTACAAAATGGAAAATAATCGTCTGCCATTAATATCAAAGGTAGCAGACCTTGTGTGTTTGTTGAAACTGTTTTGTAATGTAACAATAATATTATAGTTCATGTGAAGCAAACCTTACGTTATACTGGAATAACCGTTGTAATTCCAACTTGTAAAGATATATTTTTTAGGTTTTATATAAAAAATCTATCAGCTTGCGATGCGAACAACATCAAGATCTTCCGAGTAATGGCTCTATTCCTTGAAAATCGAGACAACAAAAAGTTAGTAGACCTTCTTAGGCAGATGGTGTCAGAAATCCCGAGTTACAAGTACATCACAATGTTACCGCAATTGATTCCTCACATATCCACAAATCAGCATGATATATTTGGTCAGCAGATCAATCAGATCATCGAAAAATGCGCTATTGATCATCCCCATCACACCCTAGCTCTGCTCTTAGCTTTAGTCAATGCAAATAAAGACACAGAGTACTCCAACTCGAAAACGAAAATATCTTCTAATGAAAGAAGCCTGACGGCTACGGCCTTAATTAAAAAGTTGAGGAAGAAGAACCAGTTGTGTGAAATAATTGATAAGATGCTTAGACTGTCGGAAGCTTTAATAGAGCTGGCTTATTATGTGGATCCTATTAGCCAGTCAGCAAGTAATAGAAGAAGTGAATTTAACATACCTTCTAAGTTAAAGATACACAAGATTCGAGACTTCAGTGATATTTTAGTGCCTACCTATACTTTACCAGTCAGCAAAACGAATACATACAACCAAATTGTAGGTAAGCGCACCGATGTTTTTAATTTTTACTGTATAGGACAAGGCAATAGTGAGAAAAGGCCGTGACGTGAAAAGCCAAAGGAAAAATAATTTTTCAATATATAGGACTCTGCAACGCCATCTCATTATCATTTCTTAGTTATTAACTTTTTTACATATTTTAAGTTACATTTCTTTAATTTCGACGTGTGTTTAAAGGTGTGTACAGATGTGCACCTTAAAAATTATATACATTCTTTTGGGCACCCTTTTTTTGTTTATAAAATACATTATCCTTAATTTTAGGTATATCAAAATTCATGCATACTTACAAGACTGTCGGAGGCATAAACGCTCCTAAACGCATTGAATGCCGATCTACCATAGGCAAGAGCCATGCGCAGCTGGTCAAAGGTCAAGACGATTTAAGACAGGATGCAGTGATGCAGCAGGTGTTTAGTATCATGACAAATTTACTGTCAACCAATAAGCAAACGAAAAGCTTGTTAATAAGAACCTATAAAATTGTTCCTCTCTCTATGAGAAGTGGAATTTTGGAATGGGTAGTCAACAGTATGCCTATTGGGGATTATCTCACTGGTAATAAGGATGCTGACTATATTGGAGCTCACAGAGAATTTAGGCCTAATGATAGGACACCCAGTGACTGTAGACTCAGATTCAAAGTAAGTAGCTACTAACGTTTTCAAATTTATTAACCTATTTTCAAAATAGGACTAAGTGATAATAATTTAATTTAACAATGTTATTATTGGTTATTTAATCCAATTTTCAGAATTGTGCTGGAAAATCCATCGAAGAAAAATTGACAGTTTATAACTCAATATGCAAAGAATTTCAGCCAGTTTTTCATAAATTTTTTGAAACACATTTCCGACAACCATCAGTTTGGTATGAAAGGAAAAGAGCATATATACATAGTGTTGCCACAACTAGCATGTGCGGTTACATACTTGGCATTGGAGATAGGCATGTGAGCAATATCCTGATTGACAAGCAAACAGCTGAAGTAGTTCACATCGATTTTGGTAAGTATTACATTTAAAAGTTATTGCTAGCCAAAATGTTACATTTAATTTTCACTTCTTTTTTCGTTTGTTTGTATCCTTGTTTTATATAGGCAGCGGGAGAGCTGGTCTATTGTTGGTGAGTTGTGCAACAGATCTGGCCATGGCTGTCGTGAGATTGGAATCGACTCTGATAGATTGAATAAATTTTATTGCAGCATCGCGGGTAGTGTGACCCGAAATTTGTCGACGGCTGTTGATCATATCTGGTTTCTGGATTTCGTTTTGCTTTTTCCCCACTCAGATCCATGAGGTTAAGGAGGCACTGATCAGCATACGGAATGGGAAATCCTCTGGTGATGATGGAATCTCGGCGAAAGTCATTTTGCGGTTGTATGACTGCGCTCTGGATGCCCTGGCTGCGGCTATCAATGATGCCTAGTCTAATGGCGCATTTCCATCATGCCTTAAGTCGGCAATAGTCATCCCCCTGCACAAAGGGGGCGATCTGAGCGAACCCTCTAACTTACGTCCTATATCCCTGTTGCCTACCCTTTCAAAGGTTGTTGAGAAAATTGCAAGGAGGAAAATATGGAGGTACCTGGAGGCTCGAGACGCATAATGTGATTGCGCTAAATCAATTTGGATTTCAAAGAGTACCCATGACGCCATCTTCAGTTTCCTGGAGGGGGTTTACAACTATATCAACGGGGGAAAGGTGGCGGCAGCAGCGTTTTGTGATTTGTCGAAGGCATTTGACTGCTTGGACCACGAAATACTAATGTCAAAACTCGAGAGATGGGTTTAAGGGCTAGACTCTTGTCTGGTTTGCCTCCTATCTTGATGGTCCCAATCAGTCGGTCACTGTGTCTGGTGTGCGGTCGGCAGCTATGAAGATTGAGTGTGGGGTTCCGCACGGGTCTCTCTTAGGACCCTTTCTCTTCTTGATCTATGTAAATTACCTTATCCAAGTTAAAATTTCAGGAAGATTTACACTCTTTGCTGACGACACCTCTGTTGTGTGGCACAGTAAGGATGCAGAACAACTTAGGGTAATAATAACTTGTTAAAAATTAGAGTGATGCGATGCCAACAACATTCTAGGGTTTAAGTGTGATATGATGCACGGCTTGTAGTTTATTTATTTCAAAATTCAAAGTAGGAAATTTCCTAATACAAAAGCAGTTAAATACTTATTAGTTAATTTATAAAAATACTTAATATTAAATTTTATAAAGCGTATACCACTTAGCCAGCAAATAAATGTTGACAGATAAGAGTTGACACACACATGTTGACAGGAGGAAACTGACTATACACCATATAATATGAAGACACACCACACACAAAAACAACATTACAATTAGCTTCTGAGGTACCTCAACATTCGGGACTTGAACTGCCCAATAGAGGCTGAATTTTTACACATTATGAGGGAGCTCATTATATTGGACCAAGTAACTGTGAAATAGAGACTTCATGGTTCTCTTTAGGTTTGTCCTGTTTACATAAAAATTGGAATTATTACGGGTAGGATACTCATGTATTTGATTATTGTATCTAATAAATTCATTAAAATACAAAGGACATTTTCCATTTGCTACCCTATATATGAATGCCATTGTTAAGTAGAACCACCTCTTCCTTAAAGGCAACCAGTTCAGGCATTCAAGCATCATCCGAATGGGACTATACCTATTACATCTAAGTACAATTCGCATACCGCGATTATACAATACTTGTATACATTGGTGTGAATTCCCGTCCATTAGATACAACAAACTAGAGCAATACTCAAAGTGCGGGTGTATGATAGTCCTAAATACAGTTGTTCGTGCAAACAATGAGAGGTTTTGAGATATTCGTGAAAAAAAGAAGAGTTTTTTAGATATTTTCTTTCTAATTTTACAATAAGATGATATTTAAAGAGGAATTCATTGTCAAGTATAAAACCTAAGTATTTAATTTCATTCACCCATTCCAAACACTCACCAACAGTTTCCAATTTAAGTCGGTCCCACCCCACCCTATTTGCTTCAATTTAAATTTGGTACTAACTATTATAGCCTTTGTTTTTGAAATGTTGAGTTTAAGTCTATTAGTTCCAAAAAATGTGTGCCTATTTCGCAAAAGCCTTCAACACCACAGTGTTCACATCATCCCCAGTACAACCTATGAAAGTATCATCAGCATAGATATTAATAAACTCTACATCCTGAACAAAACCAATATCATTGAGATAAGCAATAAATAGTAGGGCACCCAAGATACTACCCTGTGGCACTCCCATGTTATTTACTAGTGGAACAGAATCTGACTGCCCTATTCTCACTACTGGAGTTCTATTTGTAAGATAATTCTCAAACCACTTCCATGTTCTGCCATGAATTCCATAATATTTAAGCTTTTCCAATAAAATTGTTCTATCTTTTGTCTCGAATGCCCGTTTGAGGCCTAAAAATATTGCTACAATATATTTTCCGTTGTCAACATGTTTTTTCCAACAAGACACTGTTAACTGTATAGCAGACTCACACGAATGATTTTCTCGAAATCCTGACTGATTACCTATGAAAAGATTACTTTTCGTCAAAATACTTCAATATCTGGTTATAAACGACCTTTTCCAAAACTTTTTCGATGCATGGTAATGTATTTATGGGTCTGAAATTACTTACATTATTTGAATTTTTTATTTTAGGAATGGGGATTATTATACTAAGTTTTAAGTCATCTGGAAAGCGGCCATATTTCAGAGATGTGTTGACAAGGTTTAGTATAGTATAACCCAATGTATCAAAAGTTTGTCTTAGGAACCGGGAGTTTAATGTGTCTAAAGGGTGTTTTTCTTATCTTAATAGAAAAAACTATATCCCTTAGTTGTTTAATATTTATTGGCTCAAACTCTTTTAGTTCACAATGAATTATAGGCAAATTATAGGGTGACCATTCCATTGAATTATTTCTGTTGTTAACAATTTCTGTAATACTATTAATAAAGTACTCATTAAATAAATTGCATGCATCCATCTCATTCCTTGCTCCGACAACATTTCCTATTTCCCCAAAATCAACATTTCCAAAATTAATATTATCATTTTCAGGTTTTACAAGTTTCTTTAGACATCTCCACATATCTTTACAGCTATTTCTATTTTGATCAATCTGAGATTCATATTATTCTACCTTTTTTTTCTTTAACAAATTAACTACAACATTTCTTTTATTTTTAAAGTATTCCCATAGTTCTGTAGAGTTCAAATTATTGCTGTTACGAAAATTCTTATATGCTATATCGCGTTCATGTACCTTTAATCTAACCTCATTATCATACCAAGGCAATTCTTTATCAGACTTTTTTATTTGAACTATTGGATAACTAGAATCTAGCACTATCCTACAATTGCTCACTATATCTCTATATATAACATTAGTATCACATGTATCTAATTTCCAATTGCACTCTATAAGTCTGACATTAATATTGAAAAAGGCTTCAGCATTGAGCGTTCTGCTTAAGATATTATAATTATTACTATAAATCTTACCACTGGATTTACACAGATTGACAGCTATCACAGAATGATCACTTATCTTTGGTGTTCTATGTACAGTAACTCTAACATTGTCCTGGTTTACTACAACATATCTATTTACACATCTAGTACATTCGTTAACTTTTTGCTCTATCCCATACATATGAAGTTTAAATTAAAATCTCCTACCACAACACAATTTTTCTTGGAGTCAAAGTGATCTTCGAACCATTCTTCAAACTTGTCCAAAAATACAACATCACTACTATTTGGTGAATGATAAACTTCACCGTCTCCCATTCGACGCCATCATTCTTAACATGTACAAATTTACACCAAAAGTTTCCTTCTTCAACATATCTTTTACCATCCTTAAACACTATATCATTACGGACAAAAATCAATACCCCACCCGTGTGACGATTAGATGCATCACATCGCAGCGCACTGTACTTATCAACACACAATTCTACATCCTCCATATCCTCTGTAGTTCGAGCTTCACTAACCATAACGACTGGCGGTTTATGCCCAAATATCTCTTTTATAATGTTATCACGGTGGGCTATGAAGCTTTGAGCATTTACATAGAAGATGACAGAGTTCCCAATGTTATTTATCTGTGTTGTTGATAGTGACGTTTGACCTGAAAAATCCTGTTCCCCCATTGTGGCCCACCTCTATCCTTGCTCTAATTACTGTTAAAGTTAAATCTAAACGGTCTCACTACCATATTAAGTGGCCATAGTTCACTTAGAGCACTTTATCAGTATCTTGTGGATGGACGGCTATCTTGAAAGCAGATGTATGTGTTTTATTTTGAATCTTCTCACACACCAGCACACCTATTGCATTCTTCTCCAGATGACCACGCAACATTTGTTCTGTGGTATTCTCTTCCAGGTTTCCAATGTAAAGCCATTTTCTTTCAACAGCAGGTTCAATTTCACTGGTAGTCGTATTGTTCCCTCTTACTACAGTTCCACCAAGATTATTATTATTTTGTGGGTTATTGTTATTGATACCTTGGCACCCTTGGGGTGCATCGGACTAAGTTAACTAGTTCCTTATTAGAATTTTTAATTGCCCCAACTACAGCATCCAATTTCATGGTTATCTGTTCGGACTGCTGATCTAGATGGTTCTTCAAGTTTGAGAGTATATATTCATGAAGTTTGATATTCTCTGCACAATTTCCACTCGGCACCTGGGTCACATCAAAATTGGCTTTTAAATTTTGTACTTCAATCTGCGGCCCCGCCAACCTGTTATAAAAATCTACCTTCCGTAACTTAGAGTTGATATTCGACTCAATTTTGACTTCCAGTTGTTTAGGTCAGAGTCGATCTTCGACTCAATTTTAGCTTCCAGTTTGTTACATTTATTTTTAAGACTATTGACTTCATTTGTTAAGTCGTCGATTTTCTTCAAGGTCTTGGGCCAATTTTTAAATATTGTAACACATTCAATGCACCATAATTCGTGATTTAGTTGGTATCACCCTGACTTCTTGTGCGTGTTGATTGTTGCACGTTTGACAAATTACTCACACATAGATCACAGGGGTAGCCAAAAAGATTAACAGCCTCCCTATCTTCCTTAAATACACATTCTTTGTTGCATTTAAAACATTTATTATGACTTGGATTTGGATTACCCATGATAGGTTATGTTTATTGTTTATGCCTTTCTCCACTAACAATACTATGGATTTCGCACTTAAATCGGGAGTTTTTAACGAAAATATTTATGCTAACAGAAAGCTTAGCAATCCCAGAACCGATTTGGATCATACACCAAATAGAAACAATTGAACAGGCAGTGACTAAGTTCCTGGGTGTTTTGATTGAAGATGAACTTCGGTTTGAAAATCACATTTTGAAGTTGAGCGGGCGGCTTTCGTCTGGATGTTTTGCAATAAGAAGGACGCGTTTGAAGCTTGGCCCAGTGATGGCGTTCTATTTTGACTATTTTGAATCACACCTCAAATAGTGATGGCGCGGACAGATCTATTTTGACATTTTTGAATCACACCTCAGATATGGAATTCCATTTTGTGGTGTTAGTAGCCGACATCTGCTGAATAATTTGTTCGTTCTTCAGAAAAAGCGTTTCATCGCAAATGTGAGCCAGAGGGAATCTTGCCGAACTCACTTTTTGTCTCAGAGAATTCTTACTCTTACCTCTTTGTTTATTCTTGAAATAGCATCACCGATATACAAGGATCGTCATGACATTCAGGGTCCTGCCCCTCCGCATGTCACGCGGTGGGCTCTCGACTTGCTCTTGCCAATACCAACAAGAACATTAACGAAAAATTCTTTGATTTATGAAGGCAGTAAAACCACTTACCGATTCAGATTAGGACTGTCAGTAATTTAAAATGTTTCAGGAGGTCTCTTAAGGCATTTCTTGTTGGGAAAACCTACTACAACTTGACTGAGTATTATGCTACTCACTCTCTTAAAAATGCCTGCTGTTTTACTCTATTTTTAATTATTTACACAACGTGATATGTATTGTATGTAAGCTATTAAATGTCATTTGTCCTTCTGTGTTTGCTTTAGGTTTTAGAATTTAGTGATTCTCTTGAATGTTGTGTTGTATTTATATTACCAGCATACTATTTACTTTATGTAGTTCAGGGATCATTTTAGGAAATAACCTTATTTCTAGGCAATAAAGTACTTTTTGACTTTGACCATAAATTTCATTTTGATTTAGGCATCGCATTTGAACAAGGAAAATGCCTTCCAACTCCAGAAACTGTACCATTTAGACTAACAAGAGACATAGTTGATGGTATGGGAGTCTCTGGAATCGAAGGTCTCTTCAGAAAATCCTGTGAAAAGACTATGGAAGTGTTGAGGTCTAATTCCCAAACGATTCTAACTATTTTGGAAGTTTTATTATATGATCCGTTATATTTTTGGACTGTGTCAGCAGCAGAAGCTAATAAACGACAAACTGAAGATGATACTTACGGAGCAGAGGCGGACGAATCCGAAGAAGGTATAAATACATATTGGAAAATCATTTAGACTGAAATCCACGAAAAGAATAAGTCTTAAATGTGACACTTTTCTCTTTGACAATTTTTTATGACTGGTTGGCTGTTTTTTGGCTATAAGGTTTAACGATGTATGGCTAACTTCAAAAGTTATAAACTTTTGAATGTAAAACTACCATTCATTCTCATAAAAATTTAGCATATTAGAGTCTCCTTTGTCTTGCGGGTTTCTATTTCTTGAATCCCATTTATGAAATCTTTCGGCCAAAATTGCCACTACACCTTCCTTCCTAAAACTCTAATGAATACGATATTATATAGCCAAAATCGTTGATCCATATGCATACGTGGAGCGGCTGTTTCAAAAGAGTGTATGTACATAGCATCCTTTTTTTTTCAGAAAACAAGAATATATCAGCCCAAAGAGCCCTACTGCGCCTAAGAGGAAAACTACAAGGCACTGAAGAGGGAAAACCAACTAGTGTCGAGCAGCAAGTAGGCACTTTGATTCAACAGGCTGTGGACCCTGCAAATTTGTGTAGGCTTTTTAATGGTTGGCAGCCATATATCTAGGTTTGCCTCATATTATGATATATTTCACTTTAAATAGTGCCTTTTTTATTGCTGAGGTCTCGGCTTAGTTTGATATAAACTATATTCAATTTTCATTCACTGTAACCAATAGAAGGGGGTCATATTTGAATACTGATATGTCCGGAGTAGAGAAGTTTAAATCTAATAGAGCGGATGTCGTTTTTGTTTAGTGATATTACCCAACCCCCCCCCCCCCCCCCCCTGCCCTCAAATTGAAAAATATTAAAAACTTTGTGTAGCACTCTATTAAAATCTTAACGTTAAAAAGCAAAAATATGTAGGCTTTTATAAATTAATTTTTGCCGTTATTATTTGTAATAATTACATCACTTCTAAGTTCATTTGAAGCTTGCTAACCTAGGTTTTGTAGTTATATTAATTTTTATTTCGACTGGTTTCACTGATGTTTTCGAGGGCATTTACAAATTGTGTTTAAATTAAGTTGAAATGAATATAAAGAGGTAGTATATCGATTTACAGTTCAAAAATTATTTAATTTTTTTCATGGTTCGATAGTAATAATTGAGGCAAAACGCCAATCCTTGCTCTCCAAACCTTATTAATTTTGTGTAGGCACTTTAGGTTTTTTTTTTAAATTCCTGCTCATGGTACCTGAAATTATGCCATAGTTGTTTGTAATATGCCTTCTAAATAAGATTTATTTTTTTATATGTTTGCTACTTACCAATAAATGTTTCGCGTTCTGTTATTTACGATTAAATAGAAGTTATTTTATAATTAGTGTGTTTGGCTATATTATCTATATTACATTTCAATCACTAACAAAATGTTCATCATCAAAGATTAGCCAAATGTCTATGCAATTTGTTGTTAGATTGCAGTTGATATAAGAATGGTCAATTGATTATAATCTCTGGGAAGTGCTAAGTGGTTTTTTACGAATCACGTTGCGCTTCCGCGCTGTTGGTTTCGGGTTCCACAGTAGGAATATATGGACATGATGGTGCTTCCAGGATCAAAATATTCCGGTATTAAACTCCCTAATAAAAGCTGGCCAGAAACGATATTTTCATTTGCGATATTTTTAATCAAATTTATGACGAAATTATTTATAGCAATTTAGTACTCTAGTTGGCTTTGGAAAAAATAATTGATATCTTTTGAATTATTTGCAGCGCCTCACTGTGGGCCACATGACCCGGTTATAGAGGAATAATATCAAAATTGAAAATTGAGGAAAATTCAAAAAAATTATTATAACATTACTTCACAAAAGATCTCGTCAAAACGCATATAAGCATTTTCATTGAAACATTTACTAGGCACCAATAATTCATATATTTTACATTGCTTCGTGACCTGTCAATTAGGACAAAGTATTATTTGTTAATTTCTGTTAAACAAAAATATTTGTTAATCTCTGTGACTGCTAAAATGAAAATTTTTGTGATATGAAGTGTGAACCTAAGGGTAAGTAGTTTTGATTTATATAGCTACGTTTTAAAAATATATACATTTTAATTAGTAAATGGTACTAAATTATCTAGTCTTAGTATATTATAATTATGAAAAAAATCACAATTTGTATTGATTTATGGATTACATTTCCACCGATTTCCAGTATGGTCTGATTTAATGAAGTTTATGCAAAATATCAAAATATAAATGAAGTGCCACCAGGTGCCCCTCTTTTTATATTTCGACTTTTTTAGTTTCTTCCACACATGGGAGCTATACAATGCGGTTGTTAAAAAAGGTCTCAAGATAATTTCCATTTAGAGTTAAATGCTGATGAAGTATTAGCAATAATTTTAGAAGCTAATTTGTCTAAGCAACAGTATAAACTTATCAAAACGCAAGCAGGACAAAAAATTGCCACTTATATCCTTCGTACGACAAAGTTTTGGAGGCAAAAAAAAAATGTTATACCCATTAGGGCTGGGCGATTATTAAAAGTAATAATTGATGTTCGATTATTTGTAATAACCGATTATTCTCGATTATTCGATATAATCGCTTAATCGATATAATCGATTCTTCTTCTTTAAGTGCCATATCAGGTCCCCCTAACGTTGGCAATTACTTGGGCAAGTCTTTCTCGATTCTGCGCCAGTCGGAATAGTTCCTTTGCGCTGAGTATACCAGTCCATTCACGGATATTCATCAGCCAGGAAACCTGCTTTCTTCCTACTCCTCTACGTCCTTCCACTTTTTCCATCATGATCAGTTGTAGTATTCTGTATCGCTCTCCTCTGAAGATATGTCGAAGATATGAGATTTTCCTGTACTCAACTGTATTTAGTAGCATACGTGTTGCGTCGGCCCTGTCTAGTACCATTTCGTTGGTCTGCATAGTTGTCCAGGGTATTCTCAGCATTCGCCGGTGTAACCACATCTCGAATGCTTCTAACCGATTAAATGTAGCGGCCTAAATTGTCCAGATCTCTGCCCCGTATAGCAACACTGACCATATGTAGGATTTTACCCTTCTCTGCCGTAATTTTAGGTTCAGATTATCATTGCAGAACAGTGGTTTCATTTTTTGGAATGTTGTTCGGGCTGTCTCTATTCTACACCTTATTTCTCTGTCTGGATTTAGATGTTCGGTGATATAACATCCAAGGTACTTAAACTGAGTTACTCTGTCTAGATTTTTCGTATCAACCTGTAGTGCAGCATCACAATGTGTCGACTGAAGACCATACATTTTATCTTGTTGATATTTATGTTGAGCCCCATTTCTTGTCCTTCTGCGTTTACACAGTTTAGTAGATGTTGCAAGTCTTCTAGTTTGTCACTTAGTATGACAGTGTCGTCGGCATATCGTATCGTATTTATATATTCTCCACTGATTTGTACTCCCATTTCTTGTTCTTGAGTAGCCCGTTTAAAGATTGTCTGAATATATGTTAAAAAGTAGTGGTGACAGTATGCAGCCCTGTCTGACGCCTCGTAGAATTTGGCTTTCTTCTGTAAGCTTTCCGTTTAGTCGTACTGCTGCTTTCTGTCTCCAGTATAAATTCGATAATTCCAACGTCCCTGCTGTCCACCTCCATGTTCTTTCTGTGTTGTACTATGTCGAAGGCCTTCTCGTAATCAACGAAACACACAAAAAAGTCGTTGTGCTGGTCACGCCATTTTTGTAGTAGTATGTTCAGAGCAAACAGTCCCTCTCTAATTCCCAAAGCTTTTCTAAATCCAAATTGGGTTTCATCCAAATCTGCCTCACATTTGAATTTTATCCTCCCGTGAATAATTTTGAGAAAGACCTTCAAGGCTTATTAGTCTATACTCACTGCATCCTTTTGCTCGATGTTTTTTTAGAATTTGAATGAATACGGATTTCAGCCAATCTTCTGGTATGTCTCCAGTCGTGTACACCGCATTAAGCAGTTTAACCAAGAGTCCAATGCTTTCCTCTTTGATCATTTGCAACAGCTCCGTTGGGATATCATCAGGTCCAGTGGCTTTTTTGGTTTTTGCAGATTTTATTGTAAATAGAACCTCACTCTTGAGAATCGCTGGTCCTCCGTCTATATCAGCGTGGTCCTCGAAGTTAGATTCATTCGGTCTATTATCATCAAACAGCTCATTTATGTATTTGAACCATGTTCCAAGGATTTCTTTTTCATCTAAGATATTTTTGCCTTCAGTGTCTACTAGCATGTTAGTGGTATTTTTATTGTATAAACCTGCCACTTCTCTGACCTTTTTATACATGTTGAAAGTGTCATGTTTATTCTCCAGTTCTTCCATTTCCTTACACTCTCCCTGCATCCAGTTTTCTTTGGTGATACGAATTTTTTGTTTTATTTCCTCTTGTCTCCTTTCATATCTTCTGGGTTTGTTTTATATTGCCGCCTTTTCTCCATAAGGGGAAATATTTCGGATGTCATCCATTTCTGTTTCTTCGGTTTATCTTTTCTTAGTTATTAGCTTATTTGTTAGTTCCTTGAATGATTCTAATTTCCTTTATGCAATTGTTCAGATCATTCGCGAATACTTCCCTATTGTTTTCTGCCAGTTTGAATTCATTGTGTTGGATGCTATTCTTTAGTTTTTTAAGTTTGACTCCAGTGTGGGCAACCAACGGGTTATGGTCAGATCCAACGTCTGCTCCAGGGTAGGTTGTAATTCTGTTTACACAGTTCCTAAATATTTTTTTAATTAATATATAATCAATCTGATTTCTTATAATCTATGCTGGGTTATCGCCTGGACCTCTCCAAGTATATAGTCTTCGTTTATGCAACCTGTACCATGTGTTTGTTACCACCAAGTTGTGATCTTGGCAAAATTCGAAGAGTCGGTCACCCCGCTCATTACTTTCACCCAAGCCATATTCCCCCACCAAGTTCGATCTGCTACCCTGGCTTATCTTCGCGTTAAAGTCTCTCAGGACATATGTAATTTATCTGTTCTTAAGTGTTTTCATTATTGTGTCTAATTGACTGTACAGAGATTCAACTTCGTCGTGGTACCTTCTCTCTGCCGTCGGAGCATATATTTAGAGTATATTAATGTTAAAAGGGCTTGCCCCCACTTGTAGTAGTAATATTATGTCGCTTATGGGGACAAAGTTTAGTAGTAGTAGTAGTATATAATCCATTAGTCGAAATAATCGATTAATCGAAATAACCGATTAATCAATATCTTCGATTAATTGAAATAATCGATATCATTGACTAACCAAAATAATCGATTATTCGAAACTAATGAAATAATCAATATTTTCTGGAATAGTAATCGATTAATCGATAATTTCTCAAAAGCTAATCGAATAATCGATGATTTTTGCCCACCCTAATCCCATAATATTGCAGTAAGTGAAACCGAGGCTGAAATTTCGATAGAATCATTGCACCATATTTATAATTTAGTTTTTATTTGTAAATATGGCTTTGATGGTACCTCGGGAGTCAGCAAGTGTTTTTGAACAACAGCTGCACTGATGCTTTTATATTTTTTACTAGTTTGGTCCCTATTAGATTAGGTTTTAAAAATAGCGAGAACTCAGAAATACTTGTATGGCAAAATTACAGGCCCTCATCAACGCATTTCTGTCGTCCAATTAATATTGATTTTGCTCGTGAATTAACCGTTGCAAAAAACATTTGGATCATCAAATTAAAAATATAAAACCCTTTTTTTATAACGAAGAAGCTCCTAATTTTCAAAATCATTTTTAAATCGGTTTAAGAACATACAAATTGTTTTTATACATGATTTTTATCGTTAGTGCTTATTGATAGTTCTAGATATAAATATAAATGATCAAAAAATTCAACAATAAAGCATTTTTGTCTAAAACACGATATTTTAAACGTGTAATAGGTACTTAATAACTTGTATTTCTTATTTCTGGTAAACCTTATTATGGATTATGGCCAGCTTCGCTAAAAACTCGACAGACAGAAATTTGGTCCAGTTCAATGCAGCAAAGACCCAAGCAGCCACGCTTACCAAGAGGGCCAATACGGCGGGCCCTGACATCATTATGACAGGATCGACCATTCCTTCATCCTCGTCAATCGGACTACTGGGTATCTCGGTCAACAGCAATATGTCCTGGCATGACCACGTTGCTAACATCGCAAAATCAGCTTCCCAGAAGCTTGGTGCGCTATTTAGCAACAAAAAAACTGTGCAGTTGCTCTTGCTCTACAAACCGCAAATAAGACCGTACTTAGAATATTGCTCACACGTCTGGGGTATCGCACCAAAGCACAGCCTAAAGCTGGTGTATTCCATTCAGAAGAGAGCGTCTCGTCGGCGACCCGGAATCTGGATAGTCTGGAACACCACAGACATGTGGCCGAGATGACAGATACTTTCACGGCAGATGTTCCCAAGATTTGGCCCGCCCCTGGCAACTCCTGTCAGGCAGTCACGACAGATGGCAAGAGCACACCAGTTCGTCGTACAACTGGAAACACCTAGAACATCGCTTTACAAGAACTCCTTTGTCTGGCGCACAGCGTCACTGTGGAACTCACTCCCAGGACATCTGCTTCCCCCTAATTACAACCTACAACTATTCAAGAACCGTGTCAATCAACATCTTCGCACACACACCGCTCGTCGAGCGCTGTAGGATCTCCCTTTAGTGTGAGTGCCACTGCTCGAAAGAAAAACAGACGTAAACTGAAACATTTTATTTTTCAGTAGTCCCCTACAAGAACAATTATTTTTTTCTTCAGACATCAGAAAAACCATAACTTTTTGCCAGTTAATAGGCGAAGTAAAAGTTCTGCGTTAATTTTCTCTCAAACGGCAATAATGTACTTTGCGCGCTCTTAACGCCCGACTATTACATATTGATGCTGATATGAATATGTTTGAATGGCTAGAAAATAGTTATATTTTTCCTTCCATTGCTTTTTTTTGTCAGACAAACAAACGGATTCCTGCCATGTTCCCTTAGATTAAGAAATAAGGAAGTATCTATTGAGAACAGAGCAGGCAACTGCAGACATTAGTTTCCCATAATACTAATATCTTATCTGTATCCACCCACTGAAAATAGCCGACTCCAATGTTGTCATTATTTGACGCGGTTATGCATCTGTATATATGAACAGCAGTAGTAAATAATAATGCCCATAAATTACTACAATGTAATGTTGTACCTATTATGTTTCTATTAAGAATAATTTTAAATAATAATATGTAGAATTGTCTATGAAATAAAATACCACACACAGTCACACGTCTACCATTTAATATTTAAAGCATTCGATGCCTTTTCCACTGCATGATATTGCGTATGAAGAACTGCACTTGATTTATCACTATCTTGGCCACCTAACCAACTATCATACAAGTCTCGGACAATCTTATTTTCTTCAGGGGTTGTTACTGGTAATTTTGTGTACATTTTCTCTAGCTCCACTGTCATTTCTTTTGCTGTAACTCCTTCTCTTGGTCTTACTTGAGCACCACCATTTAAACAACCTGAAAATATCCTGACTCAGTGCATTCGAAAATGTCAATCAGAAAAGGGCCAAAGTTAAATCTTCTATTGGCATATAAAGAGGTAATTGTATATCTTTAAACTAAACTCATGAAATATACCTGAAGGACATGCCATCACTTCCACATAGTGATATTGGGACTTTCCTCGCTTTAGTTTTTGAACCAAGTTTTGTATATTCCTAAATCCATTAGCAATTGCAAACCTTAATAATACTTTATTATCTTTCTCCAATATAACTTCTTTAAAATCTGGATTTCTGGAAGCATACATATTGTCAACTCAGAGCAATACATTTATTAATATGTATTAAAGATATTCTAAGGATTATTAATTAAATAATGCTACATTTACTTGCCTCAAAGCTTTATACTCAACATTATCACAAGAAATTCCAAATAGCTCTTTTGCAGAATTTATAAAAATATAGTCAGAGTATCCGCCAGACCCAGAACCTATATGACTGTGTAAGGATGGCATCACACTATTGTCATCATTGGGTAACCATGGTCTCGAAAATGTTGAATTTTCCAATGATTTCAGGGATATATTAGCTGTTTGTAGCATTTGTTCCAATTCAACTAGAATACAACACTCATATTGTTTTTGTATGTAAAATGTTTAAAAGGAATTGAGGCATCATTTAGCTGAAAAATATATATACTTACTTGCAGTAATAACACAATCTACATCTCTACTCTTAGTTCCTTCATCTATGAAATCATCTCTGGCGGCCTCCAGCTTTTTATCGTAACATGGCATGACAGTTACATGGTATGTTGACTTGTTATGACCCACCCATTGCTTGATTAAAGAACCCATTATTTGTTGCGGCGATTTTGTGCTAGAAATGTATGGAAGAATGTAGCTCCCATGGGTTTTTTCTGCATAGCAAACCCATCCTGAAATAGAAATTATTGTACAAAGTGAAAATATATCCTTCATAAAATTTTACTATATATAACTGGAAAAAAAATTCAAATAAATGCCAAAGGTATATTGAACCCTTGTCAAATTAATATTACCTACATATTTTAAACATTTGTGATATGCACTTGATGTTGTTTATTTTGTTTGACTCAAATTCAATAGTTAGGGATAATTTTGAGTGATGGTTTTATTATTTTAGAATATGTTTAGGTATGTGCTTGTGTGTTACCAATGTTTACATAATATTTAATGAGATGTGTAATTTTAAATGCACTGGCACCAAATAGATACTGTACTTTTGTTGGTTAACTCAAATAAGTCAAAATCAATGCAGTGATAAGCATTTACCATGTCGGTTGTAGATAAGAGTACTTACCAGGACAACTCGATGCCAGCATAGGTAATATATTTTTAGCTCCATCATGTTCTGTAGCTCTATACCTCCTTATAAACTCTCTTTGAGCTTCTATAAGTGAAAAATCCTCTGCTATAGACAGGTCAACAACCATGTCAGCTCCAAGCATTTTAAAATATGTCACCAGTTTTGCAGCACAATCGTTCGGATTTAGGCGATATTTATATGCCAAGGAAAGTATTGGTTGGACAGAAACGGATATTATTATTAATTTCGAGTCATCTAGCCTACCTTCCTAAAAGAAAATGCAACACATGCTTCTTCTATAATTCACCAAACTATTTTAAAACTATTCATTACATGAATCTGTTGTGATAGCAATTATACAACTTGTAACTTATAACTAAAAATGGGTAAATGATTAGAATAATCATATATAAATACTGTTAAAACACATCGTGTATTTATATTAAAGCCTCAATTGCAATCATCTTTGCTAAGAATTAGGGTTGGTATCTATATTCAACTTCTAAAACAGTCTTAATTTATATGCATTGTGTAACTTATAAACAAAAAATGGTTTAAATTCTTTACAGAAACTGGTTATATTTTAATATTTTTTAAGACTAAATACATTTTTGAATTTGACTACACAGCTTCAAGACATTTAGTAGATGCTCACCAGTTTTATTTTTTTGTTTTCATCGAATACTCTCAGCAATTCCTCTTGACTTTGCTGAGTTACAAGAACACTTTCAGCAGATGTTATACAGCCAGAACATGCTAAACAATCAGCCAATGTAATCTGAACCTTTTCAAGCTTTTGGGATGTTCCATCCTACAACAATTGGATAAATTGAAGTTCCAGAAAAATCTTTTTTTTTTTTGGTCAGGTTTACTTAGTGACGATCGAAGGAAGCACAAAATAGGAGCTCAATTCTATTACAAGCTTCAATTAAAATATATCACTTTCCGGAATCCTTCCAACATATACAAACCTCTTCAATTTGAAAATAAGAGCCATCATCTTGAATTTTTATCTTGGCTCCTGTTCCCGTAGACTTTGTTTTCTTTATTTCAACAGGCTTTATGCATTCCTAAAATTAAAATACTGGAATATTTTCAATTTATTATTGTTTATTCAATGTATACTTACTTGTGAAGGAGTAATAAAATCATCCAAATCAGTTAATTGTAAAACACCACTAAATCTAGACATTGTGTAATTTAAATACAGTTAAATTGTAAAATAATTTGCAAGCTATTAAGTAAAATTTAATAAACCGTATATATTATTTAAGCTTTAATAGAATTTGTAACAATAAAAATAACATAACCTTAAAACTCGATAATAACATTAGACCTGAGCAATTGAACTACTTGGACTTGGACGTTAGTACTACTTTTCAGTTGACCCATAAGGCGCTTTCTTTAATTCTTCGATGACCACCGGTTGACAGTGTGTACCATTCTCTATATTAAAGACAATGGTGTGTACCATTGTCTATATAAAGACAATGGTGTCTACTATTCATTTACAGCTAGATCCAAGTACTTCAGGAGCGTCTTCTGACAGCGATCTGTTTTGACCTTTTTTGGTCGGTTCCACGACGGGACCTGATGTTGGCCGAATCGGCAGAATTACCCATGTGTTCGCGGTACACTGGATCCCTTGTAACCGTCTGCTAGGTCAGTGGCTAGATAGTGTGTTTGTGATGCAAAAGTTGCTGGTTCGATCCCTGTCAAGCTATGTTTTTAATTCTTTTTTAGGTTATTTTGTAAAAAGCTTTTTATCCTTGATTTTGGGTATGCCTTGGGTTAGGTTTGGTTAACACTTGATTAGTTTTCTCTTATTGAGCGAGCGGAGGGCCATGCGAAATAACTTTATTATTGCAGACATTCGGCCAGTCGCCAAAGGTCACACGAACAGACCGCTGTCTGAAGACGCTATTACCGACCTTGAGGTCAGTGGCTAGACCTAGCACAACTCCTAATCAGCCTTCGGTTTACCGATGTTTTCGCGGTGCTATGAATTGCTCTGGTGGTTCAGTGGTTAGATGCTGGACCTGTGATACGGCTTCCCCGGGGTTCAATTCCTGTCGATTTTTTTTCTCTAAATTTAATGTTATGTGTAAAAAGTATTTTTTCTTCATTTTGGGCATGCCTTGGATTGTTTGTTAAGCCACCCTTTCGGAGGAGCAATGGCTTTGCTCAAATAGGCAATTCGCCAGCACACCCCTCTTCCGGCGCTTAGACAGAGGCAAAGCTACCCTTCTGCTTGGGTTACGCGTTATTCCAATTTGAGGGACCTATTTGAATGAGAGGCGCGTGATTGGCTAGCTACGTGAGGTGACGCATGTCTTTGCGATGCAACCAGTTGTTTGTAAGTAAGTCTGCAAATGGTCTAGACAACGCCACCTTCTAGGTGGCGTTGGTCTAGAGGTCTGCATGGTTGGCCTTCACTTCGGTGACCCGGGTTCAAATCCCGTCGGTTTTGTTTTTTTTTTCTTTACGTAAACAGTTTATTCTTCATTTTTGAGTTTTTTTTGGGTATGGCTTGGATTAGCACTTGGTTAGATTCCTTTTCTCGAGGTCCGGGGCGAGCGTATTCACAAATGCACTACGAACTGAAATATCGCGAGCCGCCGTATTACAAACCCCGCATCTAACCACTGAACCACCAGGGCACTTTCAAACAGTTCACTGCACCGCAAAGACATCAGTAAACTGAAGGCTCAGTAGGTGCCGCGCTAGGTTTAGCGCTAAATGATATTCATTTAGTGAGCTGGTGAATCGCTTCTGAACAGTGTCAACAATGTGAACTATTAAATAAAAAGAAGAGTAAACCCAGAAAAACTTAATGCCATTAAATTGAAGAGAAAGAAGACATAAAATAATCTAACCTAAGATATGTTTCAAATTTTCTCGTGCTTTTGCTTTTAGTTTAGGACCTACTACTAAATATTTGGGTATCTTTTTTCTTTTGTAACACCTGGTAAATTACCTCGTGTATTTAGAAAATTATGGCAAAAAACCGGATAAGTAAGTAAAATATAATGACAATCAGCTCAGTATTTAATTTGCAATTTGTAGAAAAACAATCAAAGCGACAACCTGCAAGACAACGGTATAAGATTGAAAAAAAAGTTAGAGATCATAACAAAAAGGCAAGGAGAGAAGCAAAGAAAAATCCGAAGAAGAATAAGCAAAAACTCATACAAATCCCTAATATTTGTCCATTTAAAGGTGATATTTTAAAAGAGGTAGAGTTATTAAGGAAGCAAAAGGAAGAAGAGAAGCAGAAATTACGAGAGTTAGCTAAATTAGAAAAGCAAAAGCAAAAGTCTGAACTATTAAGTGGTGGTTTGAAGTCATTGGTATGTGTTCGGAGGTTCTCAGAATTAGTATAAATAGCTTATTGCATAATTTATCTTCTTTATCAGTAAAAATCAATTCTTTGTTATGATTTTTATTTATTTACTTCTACATGAAAGGAGAAATTGGAAAATCGGCGTGAATCTAACTGGTAACCATAGTAATATTAAAAGAAATCATTTTTATTTTAGATTTCAAGTGCAGATGTGAGAGGAAAATTGCATGAGACCCTTACACCAGAATTGTCTGAAATTAAGGAGTATGACAAGAATACAGAGCAATCCTTAAAACAATACTACAAAGAATTCAGAATGGTTATTGAAGCTGCTGATGTTATTTTAGAAGTAGTAGATGCCCGGGATCCATTAGGTACTAGATGTAAACAGGTGGAAGAAGCCATAAATAAAATGCAGGGCACTAAGAGACTAGTTTTAGTTCTAAATAAAGCAGACCTGGTACCTCGAAATATTTTAGAAAGTTGGTTAAAATACCTTAAAAAACGTGGACCGGTTGTAGCCTTTAAAGCTTCAGTACAAAATCAAAATAGGAATTTAGGACAGAGAAAATTTAATAAGTCTGATAAAGGTTTACAAGGATCAGCCTCCGTTGGAGCTGAACTGGTTATGTCATTGCTAGCAAACTACTCTAGAAATAAGGGAATCAAAACGTCTATAACTGTTGGAGTTGTAGGTTTACCTAATGTAGGAAAAAGCTCAGTAATTAACAGTTTAAAGAGATCTCGTGTATGCAATGTTGGATCAACACCTGGTGTGACCAAGTAAGTACAGAATTATTTGATATATACCCTTTCTGAATTTAAGAGTTTGCTATCAGTTCTAGTTTGTATTTTAGGCACAATTGAATAGACATAAGCTAATCTTCAAATAGAACTTAGATACTTAATACAATTAGGTAGAATTTTAAAATATATGTTATTCAAAATTCTAAAATTAAGAGTATGTATTGGTCTTTAGGGCAGCACAAATTGTCCAGTTAGACTCGAAAATAAAGCTTCTAGACTCTCCGGGAATTGTATTTGCTGCAGGCAATGACAGCCATGCATCTCTGAGAAATGCTGTGAAAGTTTCCACACTCGCTGACCCAATTACTCCTGCTAATGCAATTTTGCAGAGGGTAACCAAACAACAAATGATGGACATATATGATATTACTGAATATAATTCACCAGAGGTAGGTACCTAATAATTATCAATAAATAATTTTATTATTTATTTTTGATATGACAGTATCTTTATTATGCAAGTTCAGTATGTGTAGGTAAATGTTAGTAAAACTACTTGTACTTCAGTTTTTATGTCAGTTTTTAGAAAATATTTTCGCCTGTAATTGAAATTGTAATTTTTAGTTTTATGGTTGGATGATTAGGATAAATAGCAAAGGGGTGTGAGTGCTTTTGTGTCAACAAATATATGTATTACGTATAAATATGATCGAGGTTGGATAATGTGTTAAAATATCTGTACTTCTGAGGAGAGAAAAGAATTTGACATTATGGGTTCATTTGAGTATTGGTTCTTCAAATTATTTATCTTTAGCTTTTTTCTTGGAGACAGCAAGAGAGGTCCATTGAACTTTTACAATAGTAACGTAATTTATAGTGTTGCTCATTTCGGTCGTTTCTCAGTACACCAAGATATATTTCTCAATGAAAAGGCTATTAGGATGCAGCCAAATAGTTTTCTGTAACATTTCATAGTCAATACATTTTTCATGCTGGTATTAAAGTTGGTATAAATTATTTCATTTTAGGAGTTTTATAGTCTTAAAGCCACTAGAACTGGCAGGTTTAAGAAAGGCGGAGTCCCAGATTCTGTGGCATCTGCAAGAGGTCTATTAGAAGACTGGAATAGGTACGATAGTTTATCAGTGGATAGATAACACTGGTTTTTAACAACTTTTTTTTGCTTTTAGCGGAAAGATTCCCTACTATACAGTACCACCTGAAGAAGAAAGTGTTGATGAAAGTTCATATAAAATTGTAGCAGAAATAGGAAAAGAGTTTGATCTCGATAGCATTGATAAAATGGAAACTGAAATATTGAACAAAATAAAACAAGATTCTGTCAGTAAAAGTAAGTCTTTCGTTTTGGAAAGTTTAGGTCCTGTGGATGCTACAGTGGAAGAGATGGAACAGGATAACGAAAATGATCAACTTGTAAGTGTTTTATAATTTTTATCTAAAATAATAATCTGCTGATTTGGCTCAATACAGACTTCCTGTAAGCTCCTGAAGAAATTGTTTTTTTTTTCATTTGAAACTTAGACTTGTTTTTATGCTGAATTTGGCAATTTTTCTTAAATTTTAGTTAAGTCAAAACATAAATATTGCCACCAAAAAGAAAAACAAACCTCAACAGATAAAGAGCCGAACTAAAGAGAAAAATGTTGACCCAGAGATGGCGCTAGAAGGTAATCAAAAACTAAATCAAATAAGGAAAAAACAATTTAAAAAAGAGAAAAAAGATAGAGCGAGAAGAGACCGAGTAGCACAACAGCTGGCAACAGGATTAGAAAATTTTTCAATAAGAAGTACCAATTTAAAGGAGAGCTCTGAAGATTATGACTTCAATGCAGATTTTAATATGGAATAAAACGAAATGTGTGTATGTTAAATAGGTGTATTTGATTAAGTTTTTAAAAATTTATAAAAATATAAAACTATTAAAAAGTTTTACATACTGTAATAATGTATAATGTTTGTTTGCTCTGCCAATCTCAAAGGATAGATTCTTCCTTTTATTAGCTAGAGTGCAGTTCAGTCCTCCATCTATCAAATGGCAATTCATCTAGGGTTGCTGAAATCAACCCCAATAGTAGAGCTTCACCCATTGTGCCATTGAAGTGGAAGGATCATTTCTCTTGATAAGGCCCTAACTACTACAAATTGTTTCGGTTCGGTTTTGAATCAATTTTTGTCTTTAATTTTACAGCACTACAATAGCGTTTCTAAGCTAAATATATACAAAAACAAATCAGGTTTATGGCATTAATTAATTAGGACATAATGCGTTAGATGACCACCTTTTTCTGCAGTCATCCAATGTCTTGATCGGTATTGAATACTTTTTGCCTACCAAATTTATTCAGAATTTAAAGCTTAAGGTAGCATATATTTTATAGTTGTTCAGGCGGTCGATAGTCAGGTAAAATTTCCCAGACTTTTGCCCTCCATTTTCGTTTTTTTTCTTCTTTGGCCTTTTCCAGTTGTAAGACTACAGGTAGAGACCTCCATTGGTAAAAATACTGGAATAATAATCTCCTAAAAATAATGTGTTTGCTCAAATCTAAACTTAGAACGTTCTTAGATAAGAACTAGTATATACAACACTACACAAATTGTTGTCAGATGACACGTATTTAGTCTTAAATTAGCCAATGTAGATATAAACAAAGACATGGCAAAATACAGAATTTCTTAGGCCTTATGAAATTTATATTTATGGACGATATATCCTGCTTACTACTATCAAAGATAAATATGCTGCACCTAGAATGAAAACTTGGGGGGCAACAATTACTGACTTCAAATATTACGTTCTCTACAACTTAAAATTATAGTTATTTCAATGGATTTAAAAAGAATAACAAGCAAAATGTAAAAATTGCTACCTGTTATCGTGTTTGATGGCAATCTGCATTCTCTTGACTTCCAGCATAATTTGTTTACAAACGTATCTGTGCCAGTGGATAAAAGTATTACTTGTGAGTCTAAAGTCGTATATGTCTTCCGCCACTTGCAGCGATCGGATCGATTCTAGTTTAAACTAAAAAAAAAAATTGGCCAGTGAAGTGAAGCAAAAAAAGAAAATTATACTTAGGCCGGCGTTGATGCGTCTCAAATAACATGTATATTGTACATATAATTACCTGTTTTAATTTGTTAAATGCATTTTTAAGTGCTTTATATTCAAAATGAGCATCGGCAATATCATATTTGATTTTATATTTAGCTTCTACGTATCCTAGCCAAGCTTTAAATATTCGATATTTCTGTTTGTATAAATAATATTCTTTTGCTAGAGTGGCATTTTCTTTCGACTTATGGTAACAGATGACTAGTTTTCTGAAACATTGCTTCATGAGTAACTTATCGTAAAAATTGCCTGCTCTTGAAAGTTTTCTTTCAAATTCTTGTTTTTTCTCATTTCTTATTTTCTGCAAATGAAGTTCTCTCTTTCTTTGTTCGTTGATTATTTCCAAGTTGCGTTTTCGTTCTTCTTCTTCCAACGTTTTCTTTTTTTCTATTGCTTCCTCTAAGAGTTTTTGTCGCGCCTCTTCTATAATTTTTTTGCGTTCTAATATTATGTCTCGGTATTTTGCTCTTTCGATGGCCCTTTGTTGCATTTTTTGAACCACTTTAGGAGCCTTTTGTGAATGTATCATGATTTGATCCCTCTCATCTGCAGCCAGCAACAAAGGTGCTTTAGCCAACAGTTTCCCTGAACAGTTGCTAAATATTTCTCGTATTTCTATTTTAGTGTTCTCAATAGACTTTAATAGATCTTCCCGAATTATCCCTAGCCTGAGTTCACTAATGATTCTGTTCTGTTCTTCTATTTTTGATCGTTGCGTATCTATAATATACTTCTGTGTTTTGTAACGATTTTTGTAGCATCCTAAGGGTTTCGGGTTTGCACTACTTTTAATTTCTTTAGCAGCTGATTTTGGAGGTGGTTTATGCTGATGATTCTTTAGATTGGCTATAAGGTTATCTAACTTTTCCATTTGTACTTTATTTGAAAACTCTATTTTTGATTTTGTGAGGCTTTTCCATTTTGCAAAATACTTTTTGAGCATCATCTTACTTTGCACCGGATCACATTGTATATGAAGGGTATTTATTGGATTTGCATTGTCTGCTGTTTTATTTAATTGTTCTGGTGTAACAGTTGTTTCTGTGTTCAAAAATGGGATATGTTCACTATATTCGCTGTAAACTTTGGCAGCCAATCCATTATTTGCTATAATAATTTCACCTGACAATGTCATATTAGCTATCCGGTCTAGTTGTTCGTTAAGGAGTACTCTGAAAATAGAAATTATTTTTTTTTTGATTTTGGGAAAATGTCATCATGCTTTTATGGGCAGCCCCAATTCATTATTTTATCCCCCATTCTTCTAATGCTTTATATTTCTAGAATCCATGAAGATTCTTCTAGGAGTCTGAATAAAATAATACAAGAAACACACTAGCCCAAACCCAATCTAACTAAATTAAACCAATAAAGAATTTGTTTTCTGATACCATCAAAAGTAGACAGTAGCTCTTATTGGTATCTATTCAGATTCCCGAGCTTATCATAAGAAATAATGTGTGTGCAAATATTTACATATCACCATTTACTAACATGTTATAGAGGGGGTCCCTAAAATATTGTTGGCGGCCCCCCAAATGGGCTTGTTAGCTGCCCTTATATAGTTGAAAGTATTACATTAGCATATATACCTACTTATTTTAGCCAGACTAGCTATGTCATTAATAATTACAAGCAAATAGTTAGTATTACTCAATATGCTTACCTTTTGGCTTCAAGGATAACATTTTCACACTTAGATAGAGGTTCTTGTTGGTATTTCATCTAAAATTTATAGTATAAAGGAACAATTTAGGAATATTTTGCATATGTTTAGGTGAAGTTAAAAACGAGATATTACCGTTAAGTAGTTTAATAGAAATATTTTAGCAATACCGAAAAGATGGTTTGTTAAGTTAAATTATTTTAGCGCCAAACTGTTTTAAATTTGTCGATTCCGCGAAAATCAAAAGTTAAAAGCGGAAAAGCTCGATAGACTGATGAGTAGGAATACATGGGTAAAACTCAAGATGCTTACTTTCTCCCATTCCCTCCATTTATCTGTTATTATTTGATTGTCTGCAAAAAGTAAGTTTAGCCCTTCACTCCTGCTTAGTCCCAATATCGGCTTATTACCTCCTATTCATGAAATATATTCAAAATGCTTACCTTCTTTTAGTTAACCTTCTAATACTCAGTATTCTGTCTCTGGACTAGTTCCTGTTAAAAGTTTATCGCCATGGATATAGATATAAATAAATACAGGATATTATAGGAATCCCATTTTAAATCGATCAAACATTTGTATTTCCCGCGAATAATTCGAATTCTCACTCGCGTCTACCTACAGCAGATTCTCGACTTCGGATCTGCGCATTTGGCAGCAGCTCGATGTTGTTCGAACATTTCATTCATGCATGGCCCTCCACTCGCTCCGGAGGTGCAACCAAACAAAACTAACCCAGGGCAATGCCCGAAATCAAGAAAGGACAATTTTGAAATAGATTAGCACGTGTGCATGCCTGAAAGCTGAATGCTGAAAACTGATGTAGGTAGACGCGAATCGAATTCTCGAATCATTAGAACAAACCTCACGACCTTGGCCAGAGGGAACAGATTGCATATCTCTGTTGCGTATGTATTGGCGCCAATAGCATTGTCTTTAACAAGACGTTGCCCATACCGCATCAGCTCGCTTCAGAGTTGCGCACGCATTACATCGCTGACAAAAATTTCTAATATTACACTTCACTTCCCTTGCTAGGGTGGCGCAACTAACAAAAACTAACCCAAGGCATGCCCAACCAAAAGAATAAATTGTTTACACATAAATTTAAAAATGAAAAGCACATCTTGCCACCGGAATCGAACCCGAGCCGCCGTGTTGCAGACTCAGCATCCAACCACTGAGTTACGGACAGCTATTCGCTGGACCCTAAAGATATGAGGTGTTTTTCTTTCACCTGCACTAAGTACACCTTTTGCACCAACCTTTTTCTTTCTCCGGTGCACTTGCACTGAGTGCTATTTGGTGCAGCACTCTCTCCACCGACTATTTTGTTGGTGCAAGATGGTGGGACAATGGCGAACTGGCGGAAAAATAGTAAACAAATCAAAACTTAACCTACAATTTTGTTATGCTGTTGCTGCCCAAGGCCCAAGACAATTTTGTAAGAAAATCATGAAAAAGGCGATAATACTTTGCGATCACAACGGTGGGATGGCTTTTTCTTTCGCTGCTGCACGATTATTTGGTGGAGCTACACTCACGTACACCAAGTGCAGTTGGTGTAGGTGAAAGAAAAGCACCTATGGTGTTTGTCAGCAATGCAATGCGCGCGGAACTCCGATGCTCGCTGATGCGGTACACGCAACGTCTTCTTTGTCTGTATGTTATGACCATAGAGCAGTTATTTACCTTTTCTATTTTTACTGGTAAAGACAATAGAAAGAAAGATTGTTTGCTGGAGTCTGATAATAAGTTTTCATATTCACATTTATAAATTAAGTAGCTTTTAGTGTAACCCATAGAGGAATATAAAAGTAAAGAGAGTATCCATTCCCTTGTAAAATATTAGCACACCGTTTAATGACAATTGACAATAATGACGTATGATGTTTACTTACACGACACTAAGGGCGGCTTACTGAACTAATGCTAATAATCTATGTTGACAAAACATGTTCCTGTTTTATCGACAGAAGAAAGGCGGCGGGCTATTCAAATGATATTTTCATTTTAGTCGTATTCCATATAACTAGACGGTTTATGAATTTATCTGCAACAAACGATTACAGCGTTTTTCTTAATAGAGATTAAAGCAAAGAGAAAACCCTGTAAATACATTAGTTTATCGCAGATAAATCCATAATGCGCCTGGTTGAATTAAATGCGAGTATACATTAAACTTTAGGCGTTGTTTCGACCAAAGAATAGTTTAGGGTGTAAGAAAGAAAATATACACATTTTGCATTTTGTTACAAAGTTTATTAAAAAACATGCGGTAGTAAATGCAATCAAAATAACATAAAAAAATCTCTTAACAGAACAAAATAGGTAAATAGTGTTAACGTATCACAATATATTTCTAATATTCAAAAACTAATTAACTCGAATAGAACCAAAAATAAAATTTAACTGTTTTTAAATATTTCAAGAACAAAATTCACAACAGAAAATAGCTGCTTACCAACGGTTGCTACTCGCACCACCAATACCTCCATCCACCATCGCTCCAGCACAATTTTAAATTAAAATAATACATTGATTAAACCGGCTTTCTTTAATCAACAACCGTCAAACCGCCATTTGTGAATTCTCGACAGCATACTTTTAGCACAGCTTACTAGATAATTTATAGTAAGCTGTGCTTTTAGTTCCACTGACACTAGCGCCTCCATGCGCGGCTGGTATTGCGCAGTGCGTCAAAACTCAATGCCAATTTTCCCATAAGAATAAAACACTCTCTTTATTTTTATATTCCTCTATGGTGTAACCATTGTTTATACAGTAAAAAGACAATGGTGCAACCATAGCCTTATTCTTTGACAATACATGAACAAGGATAACACTTCACTTCCGGTCCTACCAACGTAGGATGAGCACGTTGGAAACGGATTACAGAATTCGGCACGGGTAGTGGAGGCCATTTTGCTTAGAAAACGTGTTTCAATCCTGCGAGGGGAGTCCGGCTGGGTAGTGTAAGGGGTGAGTCGCGTATTGGAGGGTGATTCCTACTAGGATTCCAGGGTTATTTCCGTTCGCGGTAGCGTGGCCTGTGGGCGGTCGGGGGTTTATCATGCGGGGATTTGGAGTCTCTGACAGAAAGTGGTTATACCTACAGTGTGCGAAGCACCCTTTCATAGGAATTCAGTCGTGTAATTCATTTGCTTATATTTACGTACAAGTCGGGAATCACCAGGGGCACAGGCCCGTCTATTGGAGGTTCCCACCGAATAAGGCCCTTCAAACCGGAATAACGTGTAACGGATGTAGAAGGGTAGCTGTACCTCTCCCCGAAGGGGGACTAAACAAACAGGAAAAGGAAGGATAACACTTGGCTAGCCCTAGCCCAGCACCTAATGAGCCCAATGAATTATTCCACTTCACGAATGACTGCGGAGCACCGATCTCGGTGCTGCGGAGGGCTAGCCTACCATTCGTATGACCCTCCGCTCGCGCCCGAAATGAAGAAAAAAATACTCTTTACAAACATAACCTTAAAAAAAATTAAACCCGACAGGAATTGAACCCCGGGCCGCTGTACCACAGGCCCAGCATCTAACCACCAAAAGCACAGAGCACATCCAGAGAATTTGTTGTACCGCAAATATATCGGTAAACTGAAGGCTCATTAGGGGACGTGCTAGGTCTAGCTCTAAATAAATATAACCAACTCAATAGTCTTGGTAGCCAAAGCCGTAAACTTTATGAAAAAAAGAAGAAACAGAATGACAGACGTCAATTAGGAGGTGACAGTCAGCTGTTTAAACGTCAAAGTATAATATTGGATGTTTGAAAGTTTGTATTTTGTTTGGTTTCAACAGGCAGTATAATGGGAAATGATGGCAATAGAAATAGAGTAATTAATAATCATTTGCCAGTTTTTACTTCTTGTAAATGCTAGAAAACGGTAATATAATTTAAGTAATTGTTTATTAATGAATGTTAGGGTCAGCACCTGCCGCATAACCATGCGAAAAATGGGGCATTTCAACGCTTAGAGAACTTATGAGAGCAAACGAGGAGTAGCACTCATGACTCTATCATTAACATACCCTCTCGTTCTAGTCGTTCGACTGTAAATATAAATTCCACATTAACAATTTTGTAGTCTGCCATATTCTCGAAGCTAAGCCGGTATGTATATGATGATATTT